>BKZX01026867.1:0-36148 GCA_014362285.1 Fagus crenata
TAGTTCATGGTTATACACTAGATTTGCTAAAGTTGTCTTTCCAAGACTTGCCATACCCACTATAGGAAGAACTGATATAACTTGTTCATTGCTTGAACTAGTAAGTAAGTTCACTATTTTTACGATATCGAATCCTCTTCCTACAACTTCTGAATCATCAAGAAAGGAGTCTATATTCTTGGCTAGGCTAATATTCGGGATTGAATTCACAAACTCTATTCCAAGACAAAAGTCAGCTGCATCATTCACAATTCTATCCAACAATTCATTGATAGTCTTAACTCTATCGAGATTGAAAAGTGAAAAACTGCATACCTGATCCATCATTTGGTTTTGAATTTGTACCTTTAGACAACAAATCTCATAGCCAAACTCATCTAGCACATTATCAACATCGCAAACTACATCTCTAAGCTTCGTTAACCAAATCCTCACAGGCTCATCACTTACTTGCCTCTTCTGAGCATCATGTAACATGAATTTAATCTTGAATAAAATTTCAACAAGATTTCTCAGCTCCTCCTTGAAACCCCACTTTAAAACAATAGGCTTAGTGGCAAGTGAAAATGCATTAGCTACTAGTCTGTCCATAATATCATTTAGGACAATTTCAACCATATATTCTTCTTTGCCCTGCAAAATAGAAACTAATGAAAAGGTTTGTAAAATGTTAATAATATGGTTTCGTTAGAAATAAACAAATATGTATAGAGTTGGGACTAGATAAACACCTGTGTGACAATTTTGTCCTTTTCAGTTTTTGATATGGAAGTAGAAGTGATTTTATTCTCCTTAGCACCGCTTGAGGTTGATGCACATTTAAGTTTTTTTTTAGTGCCTTCAGTTGCTTGATAAGCTTCTTTTCGAACATCTTCAGGCACAACTTCACAAATAACAATATCTTGATGTTTAACTCCAGCCAAATGTGATTTAATCCTTGATGCACCTCCAAAAAATTCACGTTTACAATAATTACATTTGAAACGACCATTTAGGTCCTTAACATGATCCCAAAAATGATCTCTCTTTCTACCCATATTTTTGTTCCTTACAATAAATACATAATAAAGAATACAATATCAGAAACAAATTTAAATAAAATGGATGAATAAAAGAATCAAAATAATTTATTCTATTTCTTTAAAAATATTAAATGTCTTTCTCGAAATCAATATTATATTGACTTAATGATTTGATATAGTATAGTAAATCCTATTTGCCTATTCTCTATATCAATTCTCAAGAATCTCAACAACTATTACTACTCAGCATGTATAATAAATAAACAAAGGTGACTCTTTTGGTTGTATCACAAGCTAGAGAATTGGATCTAATAGATAATCCAATATATGAAGAGCATGCTTTAAATGTTACAGATTCAATATGCTACTCTTCTGTAGTTCTGTTACTTCTTCCAATTGGTCTATCTTCTCGATGATGGAAAACATCAAATTAATTTCATCTTTTGCTTGAATTATGTAGGAAAAAAGAAAAAAATTCAATAGCATGAAAGACATGTTAGAGTGCACTTACTTTGAATAGCTTGCAAATAGGTAGATGCAGTCAATGAACTTCAGAAAGAGTAAGAGAAAAGGTAATAGCTAGAGAATAGAAAAAGTGATCTAGCAATTTACAACACGTTTTGTACTCCTATAGAAGGACGTGTTTTTATTTTTTATTTTCTTCCAAAACATGTTGGTAAACAGAAATCTTTTCAATTTAAAGTTTAACCATGTACAATACGCGAATTATTACTTTGTAAACCCGACAGCTATTGTTTTATGGAGTTAGACTTATTAGAAACAAACGTTTTTACTCTATTTTGCTAATACGATAGTTGATTAATTTGCATTTAACCTATTATCGGATAATGAGAGGAAGAAAAGAAAATTGCAGTTGCTTAATTTAAATTTTGATGGCTTGACTGATATTAATTTGTAAATTAATTAAACAACCACAGTAATTTACATGTAAGACAAAGTTTTCCTCCAAGCCAATTTTGGAGGAAAGTTCTTCCAACTCATCAATTTAACTTATAAAACTTATTTCTCTAGGCTTAAATGTATAATTAACTTATAAGACTTATTTCTTTAGGCTTAAATGTATAATCGTTCACCAAAGTTTAATCCATTAAAAATTTTAATTTTATGTTTAAAGTGATCGCTTTTAGCGTTTTAGATGATACGGCTAAATTAAAAAAAAGTGATTTGTCATCACTTAATAAAAACTAAAAACGATCATATTAAATTTGCAAGGGACTAAAAACAATCTGCTTTTAGTTAATAAACCATTTATTCAACCAAAAAAAAATAGTCACTAGCATAAACGCATGTAAAATGGGTAGCACTTACTATAATAGCTTACATATTTTAAGGATTTAAATATATATTATATATATAGGTAAGATTTTAAAAAAAAAAATGATAGTTTATTACCACGTCTTGAATCTCCTCCCTAGCTCCTTTCCTCAGAGTCTGCGTTAAATTGGGCGACCGAAGATTGCAGGGGGTTCCTGGCTTTCGACAGCCAAAAGAAAAAATCAGAAAAGAAATTATAAAGGGGAAGAACAAAGAAGTAAATAAATGAAAAGATCATGTCAATATTTTTGATGAGAGAGATCATGTCAATATTGAAACTTACCGGCGAAGAGAATGTAATTGTAAGGGCCACGGTATCTCTCTCTCTGGAAGACTTTTGTATTTCTTTTGTTGCTGGCAGCACATGTAAACTCTTACATGGCCATAATGGAAAAAATTCCAATTCTTATATATGAATAATGAATGATGCTACGTGACGTGCTATAAAGTTTTGCATTTCTCACTCCTCTCAGATGTATTATTTGGTCTCATTTGCTACAAAGAATAATTCTAGTTCAAATCTCTCTCCTCACTTGTCATTACAATTAAACTATATAAAAATAAAACTAAACAGTTTTATATCTAAAAAGTTTGAGAAAATACAATAAATATAATTTTCTTTTTTTATAATTCATTTGTCACAAGTGGGGGAGGTAGGATTCAAACCCTGAGTTTTTTTTTTTATAAATGAGTCTAAACAATGCTACTAAGCTAAAATACTCTTGACAAAATAGATATTAGTGAACATTAGAAAAGAAAGTAAAAATGATATACTTCTAATTAACCTTTTAACTTTTCTTTTTGAAGGTTAAAGCAATAGTCTAGAGTAGTCATTTAAATTAGCAAATCAACCTCCCTCTTAGCATTTCTTATTGAAGGTAGCTATTTAATTTCTCGGTTAGTACGTAGCATGGGATATGATGAAAGTTTGAAGACAAAAGTTAGAGTTGCACTCTATTCTATGGATTATTTTTTTTATTCTTCTATTAATCCACCTAACCTTCTATTCCCTTAAAAAAAAAATTCCATTCAAAATTTTGGGGTTTGATGAAATTTTAAATTAAATTTACGTTCACGAAGGGATGTCCCCATGACTAAATATTTTTTTCCTTTGCGTATGCTTTCATGTGCCATGACCAAAAGAAAAAGAGAAAACTTAAGAAGATAAGCATTTGTTATTCAAAAGTATTTCTCTAAATAACTTCTTTTTAATTTTATTTCTCATTCCAATGGTTTTATTTTGGTAGTGTTGATTGATGCAGGTTAGCGAGCCAAAAAAACAATGTGTCTCTCGTTGGATTTGATTTCTCAAGATGCTTATCTCTGTTGGGTACAATAGACAAGTTTTTTTTGCATTCATCTAAAAGTCTAACTAATAGAATCTCTTACAGTTACTTTAGGTCATCAATTATTTCTCAAACTAGTCCCAAGTGCGGGAAAATTTCAACACATATGATGAAATTTGATAATTTGTATTTTGTAAATTTTGTAAATGTTACAAAATAAATGTAGATTTATAATTTAAGTTCTATCTTATGTTTGCAATTGTTACCCTTAGTAAAATATATAAAAAATAAATAAATAGATCAACCATTTGATAATTTTACAGTCAAGTTTTACAAATGAACAATCAATAGGAAATCGATTTCAATTTTTTTTTATAATCAGATTGTTATTTCCAAACTTTACGATTGGGGATATGGATGTGATATCAATTGAGTAATTAAATTGATGGGTCCAGGTAATAGGTGCCCTTAGAATAATGGTTAAGTAAACATTTAATGCCTCCACTTTATAGGAAGTAGTGAAATTTTAATATTAAAATAATACAAAACAACTTTTAAGTGTATTTTTGTCTTTTCATTTATTATTTTAATATTAAAAATTTGTTATTTCCTGTAAAGTGTACATATTCCTAACCATTACCCTAAGAGAATCAGTTAACAAATCCTAAATTGATTAATTAAATTAATATTACTTTATTAAGAGAAGGAACCTTGACACCTTGGTATTGTAAATTATTGATTTTTCTCAAAATAATTCATAATTTTCTCCCTATATTTCCACAATATTTCTCATTTTCTTACAAAGTGTTCTTTGTTTTTACTTTTTCCTGAAGATTGACAATCCCTAAACTGTACTGCGAGTAGTGCATATTTTTTAGAGACATCACTACCTACTATTAGAAAATAAAAGCTTGAAACTAAAAATTTGATTAGCACTTTGTTTGATGGCTGTAAACAATGGTGGAGCCAGAAAATTTTTCCAAGGAGGGTGCAACTGAATATTAAAAAAAAAAGGCCAAATTGCATAATCACCCCCTGGGGTTTGACTCAGTTGCAAACAGACCCCCTGGGGTTTTGATTTTGCAATATAACCACCTGGGGTTTTTAAATTGGTGAAATTGACCCTCTAATTATATTTTTTTGTCAATTTTGCTAACAAAATTTGTCATATGCATTGCATGTGACCACTTTATAATAAAAAATTCATTATTATAAACCCAAGTGCAATGTATATGACAAATTTTGTTAGCAAAATTGACAAAAAATATATTTAGAGGGGTCAATTTCACCAATTTAAAAACCCAAGGTGGTTATATTGCAAAATCAAAACTCCAGGAGGTCTGTTTGCAACTGAGTCAAATCCTAGGGGGTGATTATGCATTTTAGCCAAAAAAAAAAAAAAAAACTTCTAATTCCTAAGCAAACATCAAATGGATTGAGCTTTTTTAGGGGTTTTAACAACTAAAGTTTTAGTATTTGGGATAGAAAATCTAGCATTACCTCCTAATCTTGCATTTTTTTTTTTTTTTCTCCTAAAATCTGTCATCCCAATTTTGAACAATTTTTTTCTTAAAATATGCATTAATTGTGAATTGTTTCATATAAAACAAATAAAAATTCAAGGGGAACTGATAAGCAAATTTTCTCTTGATTTATATATTTTTTTAATAAACTAAAAGCATCTGCCCCACCCCCCTTGGCAGTTGGCACCGCCCCACTAAACCTACAGTATTTTTTTAACTAATTCACAGAATCTACAATTTCATAATACTTTTTTTTTTTTAGTGCTCAATTTCTTATTACTAAATATTTTTTTTAGTCAAATTTGCCAGCCTGACCGTGCCATGATCAAAAAAATATATATATACAAAACTCTAAGATAAGCATTTCTTATTAAAGGTCTATTTATATAATTTCTCGGTTAGTACGTAGCATGGGATATGATGAAAGTTTGAAGATAAAAATTAGAGTTGCACCCTATTCGATGGATTATTTTTTTACTCTTATACTAATCCACCTAACCATCTATTCCCTTAAAAAATAATCCTTTTAGTAAAAATTGTCACCTTGGGATAAGCATTTGTTAATAAAAAGTATTTTTCAAAATAATATTGGTTTTTTTGGTTGTGTTGATGCAGGTTGGCAAGGCAAAAAAAACATTGTGCCTGTAGTTTGATTTGATTTATCAAGATGCCCATCTCTATTGGCTACAATAGACAGGTTTTTGCATTAATATAAAAATCTTACGAATAGAATTTCATACTTTAGGTCATCAATTACTTTTCAAACTAGTTTCAAAACCCACGCCAAGTGAGGAGAATTTCAACACGTATGGTGAAACTTGACAATTTGTATTTGTAAATTTTGTAAATGTTACAAAATAAATGTAGATTTATAATTTAAATTCTATCTTATGTTTGCAATTATTACCTTCCAAGTATCCAGCAAAAAAAAATAATAAATTATTACCTTACAAGTTGCAATTATTACCTTAAGTTAATCAAATGGCAATTCTCTGAGCATCTCACATGGCAGATTTTTTTTTGTTTCACAATTTGATCAAGAATTACAACTCTTCTAAATAATACATTGTCAATGGATATTAGCCAATCTAAATCCTAACAAAATAGTTCCCTAGTTACTGTAGAAGTATCACTGATGTCATTTATATATTTGTATATGTACACTTTTTATCAAGGATCTACTTGCTAGCTCTAAATAGTAAATACTATAGGACCTGGAACTAAAAATCTAATGCTAGATCTTTGATAATTAAGCAATTATTAGGAGAATTGTTTAGAAGAGCAAAATCTAGAAGATACTTTTTCAGGAGAACTAAGCAAAGATAAGTGTAAAGAACTAATTCAGAAACAAAGGAGAGATGAAGTACTTACTTCATGCACTAATGAATTTCAGCTATTCTCCCAATATAAAATAACTATGAAATAACCATACAATGAAATTATTTGAAGCGAGTATATGAATGAAGAAATACAAGAGCACTTAGGTTTATGGTTTCAATGAAAAAATAAACACAGAGAGTAGGATTAAGTCAGCTTTGAAAGTGTTTACCACTTGCTTTCTATGATGCTTGTATTATTTTGAGTATGGGCAATCATTGGACACTGGAGACGGTTTCCCTTGGCACATCCTTCTTTTATTTTGGTGAGGCATACCATGGGAGCAGATGAAGCACAGCTAATTGAAATCATAAGGATTGAACATAGCACTTGAAGAGAACTTTCATTTTTTTTTTTGGATAGAATATGTGCACCCTTTAGTAACATATAGATCTAATTTAAACTTCAAAATTGCGAAAAAGATATTTAAAATGTATCGAGGCCTTATACTATAGCAGTGATGTCTCTTAATGATTTTATAACTTATGGGGGAAAAATGCTAAAACACATGAACCACCGGCAAATATGAAAGATTCATGAGAGCACACCAAAATTGACATATAAGCACATGTATTAATATCTGAAATTTTGGAAGATCTATGGAAAGTTTGAATCAAAAGCCAGCAAAAAGTTTTTGCCTGCATATCAAAAATTGAAAAGGGAAAAACAATTATAAAATAACTACTTGCTCTCTGATTTTCCAAAATTCTAAACTCTACTTAATATTAAGAAAAAATTTATGATCTCAACTTAGGAATTATATTAGCTACATTTTGAATGTTCAAAAGGGAAAAGTTAATCGATTTTAGAGACTAAAAGTGAGGAACTCAAATTGTATTGCTTATTATGTATGATCTCAGTTGTTGGAATAGGACCAATATTAGATTCCATGAGTCGTTCCTCCAGCTAACTCATAGATTGATAGTCTCCAAACCTTAATCATGCCTGAATAGTTTCAAAAATATAAAAAATAAATTCAATTTTTTTTTCTTTAGCTTAGTCAATACAAGAAAAGATGATAGTGAAAGGAGTAATTGCATAAACAATATACCTGTGAGATAAGAAATACTATAAAAGAGGAGAAGAGGAGAAGATTTGAAAGAAGTTACCACCTTAAATATGGCTATTTTTCCTCCAGCTGGAAAAAATAGACATATTGTCTCAACTGCCTACAAATGACAACAGTTTGTATAATTATAAGTAAGAAAAAGAAAAGATATGCTCAAAACATATTGATAAGATCCAAATAGAGGCCTCATTCTCCAAGGCTCCTTTCATCTCTTGCTAGGGACTAACTACGATTGACAAAAAGTTTCAGCTGTGATTAATGGCTCCAAAGAATGAGATGTCACAGCAGGACATGGTTGGTCATTACTGTCTAATGTTAATGTTTCAAAAACTGTTACATGCCAAGTACAACCTATGTAATCTGTTTTTAATTAGCATCCTCGACAAACAATGACATCCAACTCATTCACAAAAGTCACAACTTACCCCTTTGTACAAATAATTAAAGAGCTCAAATTATTAGAAAACTGACAAGTCAAAACATTATAGTGAAGACAATGCAATAGTAACGAGTAGACAGAATTTTATTTGTAAAATTAATCAACAAAAAACAAAATCATTTAAACAAAAATTTGAAGGTTTACATATGCTGTGCAGCAGAATATGTTACATGGAGATAAAGTTTGAAACAAAAATTGAAGGGATATCGCTATAAGAAATATGTTTAAAAAAAAAAAAAAAAAAAAAAAAAAAAAAAAAAAAAACC
The DNA here is from genome assembly GCA_014362285.1 of Fagus crenata. NCBI lineage: Eukaryota > Viridiplantae > Streptophyta > Magnoliopsida > Fagales > Fagaceae > Fagus > Fagus crenata. The sequence goes on from BKZX01026867.1 coordinate 8,318, forward strand.
TAGTTTATTCCAAAGTGAAATGTTAGAAAAAAGGACATTTAAGACAAAATACCAATTTGGATATTTTGAACAGGGAGAATCTTGGACAACTCTGTGCTGAAGTGCATGAACGTTAATTGGAAAATGAAGGATAACCAAAATCTATAAATATGAAGATTCCAAAGCACGTTAACAATTACGTAAGATGAGAGATTCCATTTGAGAAATATACAACCATTACTAATGCAACCTATTGTTGGATTAACCGAACCATAATGAAAACTATGATGGCCTTCCTAAAAAGAGTTTCTCTTATTGCAGTTGTAAGTTTCGTTTGAAAACACAACCTCGTCACATTCAATTTTCAAAATTTACATTAACCATTGAGTAATTTTAAAATCATTATTTATTAAAGGCCCATTCCTAGTCTAGGGTTAGATTAGGGTTTGTCTCTTATAAATACGTTGTTAAGAAGCTCATTGTAATAATAATATTATATAGTAAAAATGTAACCGCCAAAGGCTTTAATGTGTGGATGTAGGTTTTCATGACCGGACTACGATATCTCTTTGTTTCTACCATCTCTACTCTTTACTATTATTGCTTTCTATTTTCCTACATGGTATTAGAGCCGAACTACTGGCATTTGATTTCTATGCATTGGAGATTTATTCATTTCTGTTAGGGTCTCGTGGTTCTTCGTGGCTATGGGTTTTTTTCTCATTGTCTCTTGAAGCTTCTTAGTTGGTTCTCGTTTGAAACTTTCATTTTGGCTGTTGTATAGTTTTTGTTGTTCTCTGTAGTATCTCGAGAATGGGTCATTGTCCTTGGTGCTTGTTCCGATTCTCAGTTCAGAAATACCCATATTGGTTGCTTGTTCTTGGTGTTGTCTTATTGTTTATTGAAGATTTGTGTTTGGTCTCGGTTGATCTCGGCAGAATCTCTGTGTTACCCGAAGCTTCTTTGCTCTTTTGAGGTCCACTCAATCCTCCTTTGATCCCCATTTTGTGCTCACTGACGTCTGGTGATGCTTCTAGTGGCTTTGTTGTCGAGATCGAGCCGTGATTCTGCATTTTCCAGAGTCTTGTGAAGAAGACGACTGTAATTTGGTTGCAGGCGTTATCTGTCCCTATTTTAGAATAAGTAGCAGCGTTGGTGTTGTTGTTACTGTAGTTTCTGGCAGTATTGATTATTGCTTGTGGTCGTGGGTTATCTTGTGGTTGTTGAAGAAGTTAGTGCTGCTATATGTGGTTGCTTATGCAGCTGCTTGGTGTTTGGTGTTTTGGTATCTGTCTCTTTCTCCAACAATTGTTTGTTGGTGGGCTGCTGGATTTGTAGTATTGATCTGCAGTGTGGGTGCTGCAATGTTGCACTAAGGGCCTCCGTGTCTTTGGTATTTATTCTTCTCCGACATTTGGTGTTGGTGGGTTGCCAGGTTGGTAGCATTATTCTGCAATGTGGGTGCTGCAATGTTGCACTAAGGGCCCCCGTGTCTTTGGTATTTATTCTTCTCCAACATTTGGTGTTGGTGAGCTACTGGATCGGTATCATTGTGCTCTTTTTCAATGGTTTCTTTGTGGATTTCCTCTCATGCAATGTCAAACTCAAGCTTCCGTCATGCTACACCTTGAGTTTGAGGGAGATGTTGGAATATATAAAGACTCATTCCTAGTCTAGGCCCAAGTCCAATACATGGTGTTAATTTAGGGTTAAATTAGGGTTCGTCTCCTATAAATACGTTGTTAAGAAGTTCATTGTAATAACAATTTTATATAGTAAAAATGTAGCCGTCAAGGGTTTTAGTGTGTGGATATAGGTTTTCATGACCGAACCACAGTATCTCTTTATTCCGCTATCTCCACTCTTTACTATTATTGTTTTCTATTTTCCTACATAATAAAATAAATTTTTTAATTGAAATAGAAGTTAATTATGGTATGATCACCGCTGATTTTTTTTTAACTTAATAATGAAATTTATTTAAAAATATAGAAGCAAAGGTACAAATAGGTAAAAATATAATATCTGTCATCTATCCTATGTAAATATTTCAATCCTGGTACCAATGTTTTAGATTGGCAATTTGGCATGTTTATTGGTCGTAGATTCTTACCATACTATTGGAACGTTAATTACAAAAATCACTTATATATACTAATATTTGAAAGAATGGTGAGAATAGGTGACATGGTTTTACTATGATTGGTTTAAAATGTGTAATTATTTGCGAGAAATTGTTCTTAAATATATGGTTAAATATGCATAACTTAATTTGAATAAACAAAATTTTACTTTCAATTTAGCTTTAAGTTATGTTATTTTATGATTTGTCTCATATTTTTATTTTGAAATTTTGTAGTCACTTAGCACATGGCAGTAAAAGTTGGGGATGTTTAGGATTTTTACACTTGTTCAGTTCTCCTTAATTGAGAGAGAGAGAGAGAGATTGATTTAGTCTTGTCGCAAGGTTCCCCAAACAATTGTCGTCGATGAAATGTTTGTTTGCATGAGTTTGGGATTTGCTCCAATGGTTTGCTTTTAGTTAATTTTATGTTCTATTATATCAGGATTTTTCTCATATATATAAAAGTTAGAAATAAATATCTTTTTTTTTTTTTTAATTTTTTTTTTTTTTATCAAGTTTTGTTTTGAGTTACAAATCCATACAGACAACTTTGTGTGAAACTTATTCATTTACGGCATTAGATGCAATTCCAATGACAAAAATACAAATCTCTATCTATATGATCATAATCTTGTGTTGTCTTTAGTGACTAAGGCCTAGAAAATCAAGCCTTTCAAAAGCCTAGAGAGTTAAGTCTATTTTTTAAAGCCCAATGAACCAAGAAGCCCAAATTGTCAAATTCCAACTTAAGCAGAGTACGCCAGTTAAATACAAACGTATTCCACTTAAATATAGGCGTACGCTACTGCCGTAGGAAACCCTAATTTTTAAGGGTTTTGGTTACAAATAGAGGCGTACAATACTGCCGTAGGAAACCCTAATTTTTAAAGGTTTTGGTTACAAATAGGGTTGCCTCCTGCAACCCTAATTACCCTATTTTCTAAGAAACTCTAACTTTACCTTTTCTCCAAGAAACCCTAATAGCCTCCTACTACATAATAAAAAGGTCTTCACCTCACATTCAAAACACATTGGGAAGCCGCCAAAACACACAGAGAGAAAGTAGGCAGAGAAATTAGAACTGTAAGAATTTTCTAGAGTTTAGAATAGCGAAGCTCTAGGTAAGAGAGTATAGATAGAAGTAGAATTTAGTAGCGGCGAAGTCCTAGGAATTTAGAAATAAGAAGGTTATTCTCTAGTTCTTCATACTAGAAGGCTAATCTTTCTTCTCCAAGCTTCAGATAATCAACCTTAGTTCTACTAAGTTTTCTTTTATTCTTCAACACAAAGATTAACAAGAGATTTGACTGAGGGACCGATAAAATATTGCTATACTAGCTTAAAGGAAGAGGTATGAATCTTCTCAATGAACCCTATTTTCCTTTTATTTTGTATTTTAATTCTTATATTTATTTAGTTGCTTTTCTTCTTTGTACCTTAACGTAAGCTAATTCATGTTATAAGCTCAGGCTTTTTTTTTTTTTTTTTTTTCTTTAAGATATAAAGTCACGATAATAAGCTTTCTATTCAATTTTAGTAATCAAAGAATGTTGAAATCGACATGTTGATATTATGAAGTCAAGGAGCTTACTCGTTTAAGGCATGTATGAATATAATGATTTCATGGGCAAATAATAAAATTCAATTCTCATTCAACTAAGCCACGGATTGAATGATTTCATGTTCATAGTTCTACTCATTCAAACGCATAAGATAAGGTTTGATATTATTAGTTACGCGTGCATAAGGAGTCAAATTCGGCTTGGTTAGGAAGTTTGATCTGTGACTATTTTATCATGATTTTTCTTTCTTTGTTTCTTTATTTATTATTTCACATGGTAATTAATGATTTTGGGATTGTTTGTTAATAGTTGGTGATTGGTAAGCTTGAAGTCAAGTTAAGAATTATTTTTTCTCATCTTTTATTATATTATGATTCACATTGATATAGTTTTTAGGTTTAATTTCTTTTGTGTGTTTAGGTTTGATTTCCCTATTAAATATTTTTTTAGACATAACCCAATAATATGAAAGAAGGCTAGCCATTTGGCTGGGCGGACTTAGGTGTGTCAAACACCTTCCCAAGCATGTACCCTAATTTTGAACTTAGATCAGACCCAGTAAACCTTAATTTTTATATAGTGTTTATAAATGGTTCCTGAACCTAAACCAGATAGTTTCTCCCTTCTTTACCCTTGCCTCAATGAGGATTTAGTGGCCCTCACGATCTTGAGAGGTGCCTCGCAGGCAGCTCACAATGGCAACTCCACTGGGGAGAAATGAGATCAACTTCAAAGTATTATTGGGCTATATAGCTATTGAAATATTTATTAAGTAAATCTAAAATTGCACACACACTCGTATAGTTCTTTAAACCTAAGCTACCGAACGGTGCCAAACTTGCTACCTCTGAGTTCCACTCATTCTAAAGGACGTAAAGTTGGTACCGTCAACTCATGACCTATATACTCCTTGCCTATTATGGGTTTTGTGTATAGTTAAGGTCAACCCATGCACAAACATGTTTACATGTTAGGATGGTCATCCTTGTCAGAATGAGGAACCCTTCTGGAATCTAGTTGAGTCTACCCGCGCCTTAGATCCAAATACCTATAGGTTGATCCAATTACATGTGTTTGTTCTTTGCTTTTCTTTTCTTGGAAGAAATACTTAAATAAAAATATTTTCTCTTGTATTTTTTCTGGTCTTTTCTTTTCAAAAATAAAAAATATTATTCAAAAAATATTTTCTCTAGCATTTTTTAATGGTATTTTCTTTTTTCTTTTTTTAAATTCAAAAAATATTTTCTCTTGCATTTTTTATGGTCTTTTCTTTTCTCAAAAAAATAAAAAAGATTCCAAAATTCCAAAAAAAATCAAAAAATATTTTTCTTGCTTTTTTATCAATTCAAAAAAGAAAAACCTCTTTCCCCTTCTCATATTTTTTGATGTTTCGACTCTTTCCATCATGGTCTTCTCTAGGGGCATCTGGCCCACTTTGTCCTCTTCCTTGGGCCTCACACCCATGTCCATCATGTTTAAGGGCTTTTTGCCCATTCCATCTTCCAGTCTTATTCTATCTGGAAACTCTAAACTTCTTCGCCTTTGAGCTCATGCCCATGATCATCACTTCTCTTGGACCTTGAGTCCATTCTAGGGGCATCATTTGCTTCCCTTCTCTTGGCCCACAAGCCTCTCATTTGGTTGTACATCTTTTGAAAACATGGTAAGTGGGAATCAATATTGAATTTATTATGGATAATCTTTTTTGGAACAACATCTCAAAGAAGATCAACATCTTTTGAAAGAAGACTACCAATACCCAGGGGAACCCTTTTCTAGAATACTATGTCGTACATTCTCCCGCAAGGAATTGATTGATCAAGAAATTTAGTCAATATTATTTCTCTTCAATGCATTTTGCATTCTATGTACTTTTCATTTATCAATGTCAATGGTTTGCAATGGTTTAAGGTCTATGACAAAATTCTCAAAATTTTGAATTGATCCAATTATCAATACATTAAGTTACATGCTTGCTCACTGATGAACAATGAAAATTGATATGAAGAGAGACCTTCATTCTGCTACCCCAAACACACTTCCGCTTGTTCACCCCTTTGACCTAAACCAGGTGACGACTCCCTTCAATGAGAATTTAGTGGTTCTCACGATCCCGAGAGGTGCCTCATAGGCAACTCACAGTTTCTCCCATATATCAATATATATAATAATATAAAGTGAAACCTTTGGTTATTGACTTCCTTCAATTAGAACCAACGAACTTTATTATATATAAAAAGGAAATCATTTTTTAAATAAAATTTTATAAAATATCCATTTTAAAATTTAATAAACCCATTTTAAAATAAAATTTAATACAAATATTTCTAAAATTGAGTTTGAAAAAAAAAAACCATCTTCTCTCATGGCTAGATTCTCATTCATTTGGGTTTCGTTGCTCATGACAGATGGGTTGGGTTAATTTGGGTTTTCCAACATGGATTTAGATATAGTGTGAATGGGTTTTTTTTTTTTTGGTGAATCATGTATGGATATAATTAGTGGTGGTAGACAACTATTTTTAGGGAATTTGGTCACTGGTTAAGTCTTGTTTTAGTTATAGGTTTTGGTTCGTGGTGGCTATGATTCAATTTGGGGTGAATGGGTCAATTTGATCGATGAATAACGATATGATGGTCATTTGGGTTAAAATGGGTTCGTCCAATTGTGTTGATGTTGTAGAAAACCTAAATCTAATAGAAATAATAATGGAGAGAAATATAATTGAGAGAGATGAAAAATAAAAATAAAAGATATCGGGTCGCGGATTGGGTCAAGCGAACCATGGATCAAACCGCGGGTCAGAGATACGGGTAGGGCTGACGTGGCGGGGAGTATGATATAGTGCGCGTGAAGCACGTGGATCTGACGGTGCAACGCGTGATCGGACGGTGGGAAATTCGACCGACGCATGGCGACGTGTCCACCGTTGGATTAGGTCTATTTTTGCCACGTTGGAACAAGCAGCTTCCAATCTATTGAATGGTGGTATCTGATTTGTGATTTGAGGAGCGTAGACACCAAATCTGGAGCGTGGACATCGACTGCACAGTGAGGACTTTACTGGTGATTTTTTTTTTTTTTGGAGAAAGGTGCGGAAGCAAAAAATGATAAAAATGAGAATGGATGGACTTTATTTTGGTGCAGAAGTAATGTGAGAAAATTGGCCAAAGGATTAATGAATGTGAGTTATTGAAAGGCTCTGATACCATGTAGAAGACCTAAATCTAATAGAAATAATAATGGAGAGATGAAGAGAGGAAGGGAATATGGAGGCTAGGGTTTTTTCACGTGGTTCGACATAGTGCCTACGTCCATAGGATGTAGCCCAATGGGCTACATCTTTATTAATATTCTCTGTGTGATATTTTAGGTGATTACAATGTGTTGTGAGGTATCCTATTTATACATTATGTTAGCCTCAAGGTTTCAATAATTATTAATTGGCTAATTAATCCAAGGACATTCATGTAGTTTTGATGATAACCATGATTTTAAGTTGTTCATGAATGATATTTTCATATGAACTAATGATTTATGTTTTAAAGCTTAATTTTGACTATTGATTTAATTGGACCAAGATGGCCAATTCAAATATCAAGTAAATGCAAAGTTGACAAGTTGCAAATTCATTGAAGATCAAAGTCATCAAGACTCAAAACAAAGAAATCAAGCTCAAAGACAATGATCCGAGACATATGAGAAGTAAGAGTTAGGTTTTGTAAAGTTTATTAAGATTTGATCTTTAAGGCTCAACTTTAAAACCAACTTAAATTGATTTAGAAAAGTTTTCAAAGAAAACAACTTGATTGAAATTCAAATGCAAGACAACCATATCAATTATAGTTGATAAATCTCTTAAGAAGATAAGATTTCAAAGAAAGCAACTTGATTAAAATTTAAATGCAAGACAACCATATCAATTATGATTGATAAATCTCTTAAGAAGTTAAGATTTCAAAGAAAGCAACTTGATTGAAATTCAAATGCAAGACAACCATATCAATTATGGTTGACAAATCTCTTAAGAAGAAATGTTTTCAAAGAAAGCAACTTGATTGAAATTCACATGCAAGACAACCATATCAATCATGGTTGAAAAATCTTAAGAATAAAAGTTTTCAAATAAAGCATACAAGAGAAATCAAAGATAGAAAAGATAACATCTTATACATCAATCCATCCTTCTCAAGCTTATATTTTCATATCATTCAAAATCCTTGATTGAAAATAAAATTTCTCTAAACACTTTTTGAGCCATATTGATCAAATCCTTGATATACTATTAGAGTGAGCATATTGTGTACAATTACTCTTTGAGAGAGCCTTATCTTGTACAACAAATACTTTGTTGAAACCTGTGAGTATTTTGTTAGGGTTTTGGTATAAATCCTAAGGAGTGAAAAGGATTTTTCACTCGGTGGTTACTCTTCACTGTGTAAGGAAGATTTGTAACGGTTTTATCTTCACCCGAAAGAAGATTGTCAAATAGTGGATTTGGGGAATCCTCAAAAAGTGTTCTTGAGGCGGGGACGTAGGCACGGAAGCCAAACCTCGATAACAATCATCGTGTTTGATTTTCTCTCTCTCTATCTCTTACATATTTAATTGCTTATATATATACTTGTACTTGATTTCATATCATATCTATATTGCAATTGAATTGTGATCAAACATTTGCTAAATCAACATTTGCTATTTGAAGATAGTTTTTAATTCCGCATTTAAATCGAAAAAGTTTGCCTCAACCTAAATCACCCCCCCTCTTAGGTTGATATTTGGGTAACACATAGGACTACTAACACAACTTTCCTATCTAATATATGTGAGATTCCTTAACAGATATATGTGTTTGTATCTGTACGTAGGAAAACTATGAATCTAGTACAGCGATGACTCGGACATGCTCAACATCAACTTGGAGGTGAGTTTGTATTTTCATTTATATAAAAAAAGTAAAAAAAAAATGTTTGCTTTACCCTCAATTTGGTGGTTGTGAAAATGGGGGAAAATTTGGGTATGATATTTAGTTTGTTTGGCTATGATAGGGTTTGAACCCTCTGTTATTTGGGCTTGACCCTCTTTTTCGTAGGGTTTGTGCCTCTAAGAAAAATACGAGTATTGGCATATGGACACTTTAGGTGTTTGGCCGGTTTAAGCCTACGGAAACATACAAATGAAAATTTTGGATTTGGCATTGAGCATCTTCTTAATGTTGGCTGATTTTGCTTTGTGGTTCTCCCTTGAGTCTCTTCTTTAACCTACAACTCTTTCTTGAGCTATTCTGGGCTTTCTGTAAATTTTTTTCTTTGTTCCTAATAGGTAAACTTTTGCATTGAAACTCATTATAGTATCTTAACTTGCAATAAAAAGATTCAATTATAGTAGGATTTAAAATTTGTTTCCTTTAATTTTCCTTTTTTTTTTTTCCTTATTAGTTATTAACCAAATATGCTTTAGTCTTTTCTAAAAAGTATTTAATTTAATTTAATTTTTATTAAATTAAAAAGTAAAATGAATATTTTATTACATTTGATTAAAAAAGAAAAATTTTATAATAAACTGCACGTTATCACTCTTTGTAAGTCATAATTGACAGAAGTGGGACAGATGGCTAAATTTTATCATTCTTGACAATTATGGATTTGCAATTAACCTAAATATTTTTTTTTATCAAACTTTTTATCATGAGTTATAGATAAATGTTATGCACTGTTAAAGCGTTAGTACTGGGAAAGGTTGAGGAGGAATTTGAAGCTTAGCAAAGTTTGCAAAGTGGTTTTAGTGGTTTCTACATTCTACAAAGTTAGATATTTCCTATTTCATATTTCATATTACATGGTGTGAGAACCTCGCCCCTTTTCTCAAACCCCGAAGCGAAAACCCCAAAATTTGTTTCATGTGATTTTGGTTTTGGTTTGGAAATTAAATTGGTAGCGTGTCTCAAATGATGGGAAGAAAACTTTAATGTTTTAATCGACCCTCGAGGTTGAAGGTCGATGTGACATGTTGTTTGTGGAGTCGCCACTTAATTTATTTTAAAGGACAAATTAAGAAATTCCAAAGACAAGAGTAATGTAATCCCCTTTTATTCCATTTTAGAATTTGTACAATTGCTAAATGATATGGTGTGTGTAAATGTTACAAATAAAATTCCCCTAGAATACAATCTAAGAAAATAATATTGTATGAATTTCCTAGTTACAATCTATGTAAAAAGAAAATAAAATGTTATTGTAAGGCACTATGTATGCAAACCAAGGTTTTGGTTCGGAGGCTTGGTTACAAAATGGGAAGGTATTAGGCATCCCATTTTGCCCGATTTACATCGGTCCTCTTATATTAAAAATGGCCAAGCATGTTGTAATGTCAATGCATGTATGTGTATGTTGTGCAAACAAATTAATTTTAATTGTCCGTGTTGTTATTATGTTGGTTGCAATATGATGTTCATGTTATAGTTGTAAGCTTAAACACATAATCATAATGAACTTATAAATATAAACACAAGAAATTAAAATATAATGTAAGAACAATAAATTAAAGCATAATGTAAGCACACAAAAATTAAAGCATAAGGGTTAGAGAACTAACCCGCATGCAAAACAAAATTAAAATCAAGTATGTGCTTCACAACTTGTGTGGTTGTGAGCTTTGTGACTCAATGACTTTAAGGATGTGTATACAATTTGTGGGTTGTATGGGTAATCCTAAGAAGTGTTTGAGTGTGTGGGTTGGTGGAAAAATAATTCCAAACCTAAGTGGTAAAGATGATGAAGGGTGAACAAAATCAAAATGATTTTTTCAACCTTCAAAACCTTTAAGACTTTTGGAGAGGAATTTCAGTTTAAGAAAGCTTAAGTGCAAATATTTTCCAAGTCTTGGTTCCAAAGATAATGAAGGGTGAGTTAAATCTAAAAGATTTCTCAACCTTCAAGAGCTTTAGAACCTTGAAGAGGAGGGTTTGCTTCAAAGAATTTTTCTGCTCAAAACACTCTTGAAAACTCTTCCTATTTCTCTCTAATTTTTCTCTACACTTTCCAACCCCTTTGTATGGAGGCTTGATGTTGTATTTATAGAGGGAGAGGTAAGACTAGGTCAATGTGGGAGTGTTTTCTAGCCCCCCATGGGCTGTCATAATGGGTGGAAAAGACTGTGAAAAGTCCATTTCACGTGCTGGAAAAAAACAAAAATTGTGTAGAAAATGGTCCAGGAACACAGTGCCAGCCAGTACTGTATTTTAAAATCCAAGTGCTGGCCGGCACTTGGATTAAATTTTTGAGTGCCGGCTTAAAAATTGGAGTGCCAGCCGGCACTGTTTTGAAAAATTGGAGTGTCGTCCGACACTCTATTTTGGGTTATTTAAAAACATTCTTTTTTTGACTTTTTTCAACTGACCTCTTTTGGCCATATATTGTGGAACATGCATGGGCAGAAAAACTGATTTTTCTGCCCTTCCAAAAGCATTTTTGGCATGCATGAGTGAGATATAATCCTATGTATGCATGCACATTTAAGCTAATGCGGACCCGAAACGTTAAAACTTCGATTAGCAATAACTTTCTCGTTTGTGGTCCGATTTGAGTGTGTGACGCGTCATTTTGATCGTGCTGACCTAAGAACTCATTTAAAATTATTTTGGGGTCGATCAGATGTCCCGAGAAAAATCGAGTCCAAACCCTAGAAATGCACGAATTTCCGTGCAGAAACGCCCAGAGTCCAAATTGAGTGCAAGTCGTGTCATTGTGATCGCGTTGACCTAAGGACTCGTATGAATGCATTTTCATGTCAATCGGATGCCCATAATAAATTGGGACAGATAACCCTAAATGTGCACAGATTTCTGTGTCAGGGTCCATTTTTGGATTTTTAGTCCGTAAAGCCCTATGCATGTTATAATTGAAATGTAGATGGCAAAATGAGGTGTCTACACATGGCATCCTATTTTATAATTACCAGCTAAAAATGTGGAAAATAGTTCAACTAGCTTACCCACCTAACCTAAAACATTTATTGTTATTAATTTATTTTTTCATGGGCCGGCCATGACCAAAAAAAAAAGACAAAACTGAAAAAATAAGAATTTCTTATTCAAAAGTAATTATTTATTTTTCCGGTTGGCTACCTACTATCAGAAAAGAAAAGGTTGAAACTAAAAATTTGATTACCACTTTGTTTGATGGCTCTAAACCTACAATATTTTATAATTAATCCACACCGAATCTACAATTTCTTAATACTAAATATTTGTTTTAGTCAAATTTGCCAGCCTCCCTGTTAAATCTTTCAGGGCTAAAAACAAAATTCCATCACCTCTGCTTTCATAAGCCATGATCAAAACAAAAATATAAAACTCTAAAGATAAGCATTTCTTATTAAAGGTTGCTATTTGATTTCTCGGTTAATCAAAATTGATGGATTTCATGGCCCACCCTATTTGATGGATTATTTTTTTACTCTTCTATTAATCCACCTAAACTTCTATTCCCATTTTTTTTTTTTAAAAAAAAAAAATCTATTTTAGTCAAAATTGTCACCTTATATGAAAGTGATTGGCAACATCCTCCGACTATATTTGCATGATCTAGAGCAACCCCAGAATGATCACCTGGTGAGTTAGACAATAACGTAAAATAAAAAATAAATAAAAACCCACAATTGATGGAAAACTTTAATTGAAGCTAGTATTTTTAAAATGTTATAATAGGGATGTAGAAATGATTTGATGAGTACCAACAAGTAAAAAGACAAACAATAGTTGTCTACCTCATAATCCAGTAAGCGCTATTGAAGTCATCGGGATTATCAAGAATCATCAACATTTGATTTGAAAAGCAGAAGAATTATTAAGAATCCTGCATATTAAGGAAAGCAAATACAATTGCTAATTTAATAGAAAGGAGATGGAAGCAATTATTGCGCAAGCACAGGAAAATCCTTGGCCTCACCTAATGCATTGTTGGTAATGTTGTCAAGTATAGTATACTGATAAAAACTTGTAAATAAATGTACGACATGGTTCAAGTTTACCTACAACCAAAAATATTTGGGGAGAGAGAGAGAACTCAAGACAATAAAAAATCAATTCAGTTTCAGTACAATCTTGAATCTACGGCTCCGTTTGTTTCGACTGAAAACATTTTACGGAAAAAGTTTTCAGCATTTGCAGACGTTTGTTTCGACGTAAAATGAAAGTCAACCTAAAAATATTTGTTTTTGACAGTAAAAACGCAAAGGAAAAAGAGGAAAACGGTTTACGGAAAAAATTTCCATAAACCATTTTCCAAAACACGCGAGTGAGCTCTTGACCCATTTCACGCCATCTCTGCTCTCTCCCTTCTCACTCTCTGCTCTCTGCTCTCTGCTCTCTTCTCACTCTCTGCTCTCTGCTCTCTTCTCACTGTCCCGACCCACCCCCAGCCCAGCCACTCCGATCCACCCCTACCCCCACCCCCGCTTTCTCTCTCGCCCAACTCGTGCCCAGCCAGCCCGAGCCACCCTCAACCACTCCAAGCCACCCCGTCGCACTGATCACCCAGCCCCTCCGATCTCTATCTCTCACAGATCAGATCAGATCAGATCCGATCCGATCTATTTTTTGACTCTGTCCCAATAAGCTCAAAAGCTCCAAGATCAGATCTGATCAGATCATTACCGTTATTCAAAGCCTCGGTCAATGTTGTCATCATCGCCAGTAAGAGGTTCTGGAACTGGTCTCGATCAGGTGAACTCGATAAGCACCGGACGAAATTGATGATTTTATTTTATTTTCATTTTTTGTTTGATATTTGGGAATTGTTAGATTTTTTTTTTGGCTGAGTAGGAGTTTTTGTGGATTGGTTGGTTTTGGGTTTCCAAATACTTTGGTGATAGTAGTATTATGGAATAATATTAACAATTTTGGATAATTCTTTGATGTGTAATATTATGGAACAATGATTATGTATTAAAAATTGGATGAGTAGTGTTATGGTTATATATATTATGGGAATGGTTATGAATTAGAATTTTGGATGGTGCCTATTGTTTATTGTATTCATTTATCATATTTATTTATCATATGAAAAAACTTGTATTAATTTTACAATATTGTGATAATGAGTATTTATATTTCTAAAATAAATATTTTTTTATTTTAGGTTTTTAATAAAAATTAAAAAATAAAAATAAAAAATAAAAAACATTTTTTCATTTTACATCGTGCCAAACACCGTAAAATATTTTCCAAAACATTTTCCAGAATGCAAACAAACACTGGAAAAACAACATTTTCCTGTAAATCATTTGTATTTGCAAACATTTTACGGTGGAGAATGTTTTACATTGAAACAAACATTTTACAAGTAGTCTATTTACTAGTATTATGGCATATCCATAGTCATATATAACTTGATATCAGAAAAAAAAAAAAAAAAAATGCAATCAGGATCTAATAATAATTGGTCGTACACATATAATTCATCAAAATTGTTGCCTCTTTGATCCCATTCTGTTTTTTTAATTAAAATTGAAGGGCATATATTACTCTCAAGCAGTCTATTCTTTTTTCCTTTTCTTTTTTCATTAAAAAAAATATATGCATAACTTAATTTGAATATACATATATTATTGTAATTGTTATTATTACTGTTATTGGTATTGTTATTGTTATCATAATTAATATTGTCAAATAAATTTTACTTTCAATTTAGCTTTAAGTTATGTTATTTCATGACTTGACTCATATTTTTATTTTGAAACTTTTGTAGGCACTTGACACATGGCAATAGATGTTGGGGATGTTTAGGATTTTTACGCTTTTTAAGTTCTCCTCATTTGGGATATGTTTCAATGGTTTGCTTTTAGTTAGTTTTATGTTCTATTATTTCATGATTTTTCTCATATATTTAGAAGTTTTTTTTTTTATTGACATATATTTAGAAGTTAGAAATGAATATAATTCTCTTTTTTTATTTTTATTTTTTATTTTTTATTTTTATATATGTTATCAGGTTTTGTTTTGAGTTGCAAATCCATACAAACAACTTTGTGGGAAAGTTATCCATTTACGACATTAAATGCAATTCTAAATTGTATTATTTCTAATGGTTACATAAGACGAGAGATTCCATTTAAGAATAGACAAGTAAGAAAAGCACTAAAGTTATGCTATCCTGCTGAATAAATACTGGCTACATTTTTTTGAATTGACTACTGGCTACATTTTAGTTGCTGAAGAAAAGAGTTATTAAATACAATAAATCTAAGAATTATTTTTAAAATATTATTGAGGGCCTCAAAACTATAGAATTAAGAGGGTACTCTACCAGGTATAATTCTTTGAATCTCAACCATTTTTTAAATGATTAAGATACTGCTATGTCATCAATCCACCCACACAACCCTAAGTCTTTCTTTTAAAAAAGGGAAAAAAACCCCTATTTATTACTAACGGCATTTAACCTCTATTTTAATTTTTCTTTTTAGCAGCCATCTACCCAAAAACACCATCGTTATTTCCCCTAAAATCATCCATCCCTGAAAATTCATTCCAACCCATCTTGTTCTTCTTAAGAGTAATTATTGGTCGTATGCATATAATTCATCTCAATTTGTTATTGTTATTAAATACGAGCAACTTAATTTAAATAAATATATGCTATTGTTATTATTATTATTATTATTATTATTTTCAAATAAAGTTTGCTGCCCCCCGCCCCCCCCGGTCGTCGAAACCAGATCCCATCTCATCAAAAAATCGCATAGAACTACCACTGGACATGCCGCCACGCGTCGGTATAGCTCTTAGTGACCTGTACACCTTTATTTGAAGGGACATACTGAGGGCAATAAACACTTTTCTTTTCCAATAAACTATGAAGCATTGTTTTTTAAATACAATTAATATACGGATAAAATTTAAGTACAATTCTTTTTCTTTTGAGAAATAATAGAAGTAAAAATCATTTTATTCCTTGAGGCTTAACTTCTTTACCTTAATTGCCATATGTTCATTTGTCAACCTCAGTGGCATTGAACTAAGATTGGCCTTCAGCCATCAAGAGTTTGAACATAATGGCTCCCCCTTAGGAAATTTAGCACATATGCCAATATCCAATTTTGTTTTTTAGTCGAACAATAGACAATTCATTTATTGTGTACATGGGGGGTTAGTTAGAGAGTCGTTTCTCTGATGAGTGTGTTATAATTACTAGGAATACCCGTAACATAAGTTTGTCCTTTTTCTTTACTACAAGTGATAGAAAGGAACAAGGGAAGATATGGAAGGGAGGAATGAAAATGATGGAGAAGTATGCCTCTTTTCTCATATGACAATGGAACAAATGATGATTCCCACTTTGCTTCACATTCTCTCAATTACTGCACATTTGAGTGAACTACAAATCCTTTCAAAACCCTTTCACTGAGTTGTAGATGCATTCTATATGATAACACAACAGTTTTTATTCGGCTGCGTATATGCCCAAAGGTTTAATAATCCTTTCCTAAGTCTGTCTTTCAGATGCATACAAAATGGTAACCAAGAATTAACATCAAATCAATTCAATCAATAAAGGGATGATACCTTCTTTTCCGGTTCGAAAGATATAAAAGTATTCATCCTTGTTTCACATAAATATATATGGTTGTTATTCCATGAATTTTTGCAAAATACTTGTATAATCTTGATTCTTCATAAAACTTTCACTTTTGCAACATCAATGATGTAGAATCTCCTGCTGATGGTATCCACCAATAAAGGAAGATGAAGCTTTTCAATTCTCTTTGTTGGAAATAGAAAGAGGATTTTAACCTAATATTTACCTTGAGCCCACCCATTTGTCACCTAAAACATATGCTGCAAATTAGTCAATAAGCTTCTGGCTATGCCATCACCTATATGGAGTATGTTTGAAACTACATTCAATGCAAAATCAAGAGCATCATTAATCACCTAACGTTATATGCTGTTATATCTCAATTATTCAATTCAAATTTGACAATAACTTCCATCAAAATATATTCCACTTCAGCTTAAGATAGTATTGTTAAGTTAAACAAGAAATAAGACTACTAGTGGGAGAAAACAATGAATCATGCATCCTGGAAAAAACAAAACATTCCTGCTAACATTGTCAATGTGTATCAATCTACAGCAAAGGCAGAAATCATCTCGAGACGAATGACTTGATATCAAGAAAAATGGGGGAGCTATGCAGACTCAAACTCCTTTAATCACTACCCAATATGCTCAACACATAATCCTGAGAACAACCAAGGACAAGTCTTCGTCTCCAAGACTCCTGTTATTTACTGCTCAGACAAACTTTAATTTGTGTTAAACTTCAACCAGATGACACCAAAGATGAGCTGCTAAATGCCATAACAAGCACTGGTTAGAGTGGCCATATTATTTGATGTGTAAGAAAGTGACACCAATTAGAACAAGTGTCGTTCGCTTTTCAGTCTGCATCCTGCACAATTAATGTCAAACAATTAGTCCATCTCATTAAGAAGAATTACAACTTATCAAATTGTTAAAATTCAAAACAAAATCAATATGCCTGATCATGCAATTATGCAGTTTGTATTTTTCTTTACTAATAGTGTGGGTCGCACGTGTAAGGCACGTGCTTGCGAATATAAAGAATAATGATTAAGGTCAAATTTAGAATTTATTTATAACATATACCAAAGATATATCATTTGATTTTTGAAGTACCTAGAAATCTTACTATTACTCAAAAGAAACTTAATTTTAATATATATAAAAGAAATACAAAAATTATAATTGGACACATATACATCATAAGGCAACATTATAACATATTTTAAAAATATATGTGCTTTGAGAAGCATCACATCATAATGTTAAGTAGATATGATGTCCAAAAGAACTCAAAAAAGCTGATCCTAATAGTAGGAAGTGGATTAACAAAAGAGGGCATATGTTTTTTTCCACTTAATTTGCCAATATAGGAAGAGAAAATAATACACAATATAGTAATAATGTAATTGTTTGTCTTCCTTTATGTGCCAAATTGTTTCTTTAATATAGTTTCAGAAATAGATTGTCTTGAAGGATGCCAAACTTGAAATCACATATTCATTGGTTCTCATATGGTGGATGATGAATGGACACAATGTTGAACTTATTTTGTGGCTCTCCACAGATTTCAAGCCTTTTTACTCTTATATGAATAAGAGACTTTTTGCCATAAGAGAGCTTGGCAAAGCTATCAATATTCTTAATGCCTCGAAAACAAATTTGGTTGTATCTTGAGAGGTCATTAAAAAGCTCTAGCCATTAACCACCCACTTCCCAATGGATGGCCCATCTTTTTACTATGCTCGTGTTTATGCCTCAATTTTGGGGGTAAATTGGCTCATATAAAAGGTAATTCACAAGAATGAGTGAGATACAAAGCAAGATGAAGTATATAATTAACAGAACAACCCAACCACTATTGACTCCCAGAATCTAGACAATCCATTATCAACAAATTTCCGGTTCATTACTTGAGTCCACCTGAATACTGATTTATAGAGCTAAACAGAAATTTCCTACCATCCCTTTCTTTAATTGGAATTTCAGATCTTAGACATTAACTTCACACATGTAATAACAATTTTTTCTCAAATACACCCTTTCCATCATGAATGTTGGAGCATGAAGTACAACAAAGAAGAATATATCAATTAGTTCCCATGAGTATAATTTGTAGAAATTCAAAAATCAAGTGCAGTTATAAACCCTTACCAGTTACCGGTCCTTAATCTGACTTGAGCTTCCCACTCATCAACAATCTGCATAAGTCAAAGATCAAAAGGGTGATGAGATTGTCTTCCAACACTATGAACATGGATGAGCAGAGTATCAAAAAAGAGAAATCACCGAATTTAGCGAGGCTTATTTCTATAGGCTTTATCAGCATGATAAAAGCTACCCAAACATCCTTGCATGGGTGTTTACTCATAAGAAGTGGCTTGCCATGTATTCAATCTTGGTTGCTTTCTGGGAAGTGGTGCAAACACTCCAGACACCACTTGGAATATACACAACCTTGCAAACAATAGGTCTTTTTTTTGTTTGGGGATGGGGGAGGGATAAATGCAACCTTCCGGTCAACAGTTTAACAACATTAATATTGAATAGATAGATTCTATGGTGCTTCATCACGTTGCTACAAATATGGGAAAAACTGAATTTTCTTTGCTTCCCTTTCATGTTGGTAAAATATTGAGCAAAAAGTTTGAAATTACATTAAGTTTATTGTTATTGATGACTCCATAACTAAAAAAAAATGAGCATCAACAATGGATTAGAGTAAAGAGAAAAAAATTACTTAAAAGATATTTTTTGGACATTGCATAGAAATTAAATTGCCCATCTTTGTAAATTGATAAGAGAAGTTCAAATGCCATCATTGGATGTGATAGCATACTTAAAGTAGTAAAAGTTATTGAATCTGAAATCCAAATGAAATGCTAAATACTATGGAGGCTTTCAATTTTTATGTGACGACAAGTACCAGGCTAGATTTTTCTAGTTGGAAGCTGTTATGTACCAACATATTAGTTTCGATCTCTTCCATTGGCATCATGTTGTACCTTGTTTTCTTTTCTAATTTAGTTTAGCTCATTTCCATTATTTTAGGCAAGTTCATTCCACCCAAACATATTGTAGGGTCAAAAACTACCTAGTTGAAATTAGCAAATGCAGGATCATCAGAATCGCTAATGAGGGTGATGCCCATAGATGCTTGCATCTGCTGCAGCAAAGTTCTGTTCCCAACAAGAGTGGTCTGAGCCTTATCAATTACATCCTGAAAATCAGCAGTAAGCCAGATCAACGTCAGAGTGCTTACATTGTTCAAAAAATTCTTATCTCTTCCTCCAAAGTGTAGAAAAAAGAAGAAAGTACCTGTTTATCTTTTAGAAGTTCACGACACTGCTCTTTCAAGGTCAACAGATCTTCTTGTACCTTCTTTATCCTAAACACCAACTTCATTGGGTTTTCCTGTAGAGCGTTGACACCATTCAAAATCTATTTACAAATACTACTATAGTATAGTATAATTATTTTACATTCTCCTTAGTTTCCAGGCAATAAAATAGAGTTTAAGAAATAAAGAGGGAATTAATTATGATTGAAGAAACAGAGAAAGAAGTAAGAATCCCTAGATTGGATTTGTGGACTAATTGTGCTTACATTGTCCGGGTACACTTGTTGAAACTCCTTTTTGAGCCTGTGTCTAACCACGGCAAGATCATGGTTCGCCTTCATCAAGAGATTCACCAGGCTGTCTGTTGCTTGATGCTGTTCAATATTGTGCCCCATTCTCTCTCAAGATAAACATCAAGCTCCTTTTACGAAAGCAGGCCTTCCTCTAGGGGCTCCCATGTATCAATTATGTCTATGGATCCAATTGAAGTAATCTGATGAAGACTAACAAATCTTCTCTGCAAAAAAAAAAAAAAAAAGGCCCAATTGAAGCATATTTTGATCTCAATAAAAATAAAAATAAAAAGTCAAATATTCTTAATCCACTGATATGCAAGGGTAAGCAGAACCTTGATTTAACTCCGCAATTGTCAATCTTGTTGATAGCTCTTCCCATTGTTTTGAATACAATTTCCTTTGAGCCTTTTTTATCCTACAAATTATACAAAAGGAAAAGGAAGATTTAAATAAATTATACTACCAACAAATAATTGTTTATGTAAAATTTACCTTTAGTAATTCCTAAAGTTTTTGTTTTAATCCAGTCCAGGAATAGAGACCTTAGTAAAACTCGGGGATTCCCAAAACAGAATACATACATACATATCAATCTTAATGAATTGTAGTTCAAAAAAGGAAAGAAAAAAAAAAAAAATCTTTATTTTCATCTAAAATTAGTAACCAATCCCACAAAACAAATTTAAATGTTTAAAATATAAAAAGAAAAAGAAAACAAAAATAAAGAACAGAATTAAGCTAAAATTAAAAAATATAAGTTAATGTTGACCAAAACCCAAATATAAATAAAACAGAAGAAATGAAAGACGAAATCTAATAAGAAAGAAAGGAGCAGTTTTTTAAGAGTCCTAAGATCTGAAGCTGGAAAACCTTAAGGTTAAGATAAAGCTCAACCATGAAGAAAAGGGTACAAACCCATATACATAAATGCACAGAATCAAATAACAAATAGAATTCAAATAACTGACCTTGGAAGATCTTTTAGGAACTGAGGATCAGAGCGAGATTGAAGCAGAGAGAGAAAGAAAGGTTGAGAACAACCCAGCAAACCCCATTATGTCAAGCTCTTACGATTTCCCATCTTTTCAATCAACCCTTCCCCTCAATATCAGCACCTCACCACCAACTTTGTACTCTTCCTCTGGCTTCACAATCTGTCTGCATGGGATGAGGGAGTGCTTTTTTAATTGACAAAACGGTGTGCATTGGACTAAAAGAAACTATTCATTCTTACTCTATTCCTTAACAAAGGAATAGCGGGATGAGCTTCTCTAGGAGCTCATGGTAACAGTGAGTTCTGAGAAAGGAAACAAGGAGCTAGAGCTAGCAAGAAACCGGGGAGCTAAGAGTTATGAGCTCCACATGAACAGAACGGGAACTAAGAAGCGACAATGCTCTAACAATATCCCCCCGATGAGAAGCGAAGCAGGGGGGTACCGTTCCTGTTCTAGTACTAGTAGCTAGAAGCTAGGCTAGGAAACAGGTAGCTGGCAAACAGGGAGCTATGAGTTGTGAGTTAGCAATAGGAAGAAAACAAGGAGCTTACGGTGTGGGGTTTGGAATGTCCCCATCATCTAAAAGATATGAAAGAAAAGAAAAATACAGACATTAATTGATCTCAGGCCAAAACCAAAACAATGTGTATCATCTCTATTGGGTACTATAGACAGGTTTTAATCTAAAAGTTTTAGGAATTCATGGTTTAGGTCATCAATTATTTCACAAACTAGTCACAAGCCTACACCAAGTGCGGGAAAATTTTAAAATAATTGAATCTGACAAGCTCACTTGAGTGGCTGAAGGATTTCGCTTGAGCGGCCAAAAGCGAGCAAGAGGTGATATCTCAAGTTGATGTAGTTGCTTGAGTTGGCCACAAATAAGCTAAAGGCAATATCTCGGGTTGAATCAAGAAACCAAACCTGACGGGCTTACTTGAGCGGGATATTTCAAATGGAAATTCTCTAAATAGCTCACATGACAATATTTTTTTGTTTCACAATTTGATCATGAATTAAAACTCTTTTAAGTAATACATTGTCAATGGATATTAGCCAATCTAAATTCTAGCAGATTGGTTCCCTAGTTACTGTAGAAGTTATTCATATTTGATGTTATGTGAAGAGGTTTTAAGGTGCATCAGGGTTGACATATATTCTTTTTTTCTTTTCTTTTTTTATATATAGAATAATAAAACTTTCATTATAAGAAGAAACAGTATACTTGTTGGATAATTGCTGATATCATTTTTATATATTTGTATATGTACACATTTATCAAGGATCTACTTGCTCCAAATACTATAGGACCTGGAACTACAAATCTAATGCTAGATCTTTGATAATTAAGCAATTATTAGGAAAATTATTCATAAGAGCAAAAACTTGAACATCAGTTGAAGCTTTTTAACAATATAATTTGTGAGATCTCTGATAATTAAGCAATTATTAGGAAAGTTGTTCAAAAGAGAAAAAACTTGAACATCAGCTGAAGCTTTTCAACAATATAATTTGTTAAATACCAATCAAGTGTCTGTATCATTACTCTTTCAGGAGAACTAAGCAAAGAAAAGTATAAAGAACTAATTCAGCCACAAAATAAATAAATAAACAAAGTGTAAAGAAAATGCCTCAATAAAAAGGATGAAGTACCTGAACTTGCTTCATGCACTAATGAATTTCAACTATCCTCCCAGTAAAAAAATAACTATAAAATAGCCCTACAATGAAATTATGCCCAAATGTTATTAATAGTTTAATTAAAGTGAGTATATCAGTGAAGAAATACAAGAGCACTTAGGTGTTTGGTTTCAAAGAAAAATAAACAGAGAAGAGAGTAGGAAGTCAGCTTTGGAGGTGTTTATCACTTGCTTTCTATGATGTTTGTATTTTTTTGAGTATGGGCAATCTTTGGACACTGGAGACTGTTTCCCTTGGCATAACCTTCTTGTAAATAAGGGAAACGAGATATCCGCAAAATCTGTAATTTGGTGAGGCATACCATGGGAGCAAATGAAGCACAGCTAATTGAAATCATAAGTATTGAGCATAGCACTTGAAGAGAACTTTCATTTTTCTATTTCTGAGACAGAATATGAGCACCTTCAGTAACATATAGATCTATTTAAATTTCAAAATTGCAAAAAAAAATGTTTAACACTTAATTAATGTACCAAGATCTTATACTGCAGCAGTGATGTCTCTGAATGATTTTATAACTTATTGGGAAAAAAAAAATGCAAAAATACATGAACCATGAGCAAATATGAAAGATTCATGAGAGCACACCAAAACTGACACATAAGGTCATGTAATATCTGAAATTTTGGAAAATCTATCGAAAGCTTGAATCAAGAGCCAGCAAAAAGTTTATGACAGCATATCAAAAATTGAAAAGGGAAAAACAATTAAAAAATAAAAACTTGCTCTCTGATTTCCCAAAATTCTGAACTCTTCTTCTATATTTTAAATGTTCAAAAGAGAAAGGTTAATCGATTTTAGAGAGTAAAAGAGAGGAACTTAAATTGTATTGCTTATTATGTATGATCTCAATTGCTGGAATATGACCAATATTATATTCCATGAGTCCTTCCTCCATCTAACTCATAGATTGATAGTCTCTAAACCTTAATCATGCCTGAATTATTTCGAAAAATATGAAGGGAAACAAAGCAAAAGAAATTCACTTTTCTTTTTTTTTTTTTTCTTTAGTTTAGTCAAATTAGTAAATAATACAAGAGAAGATGATAGTGAAAGTAGTAATTGCAAAAACAATATACCTGTGAGATAAGAAATACTATAAAAGAGGGAAGAGGAGAAGATTTGATAGAAGTTACCACCTTTAATAAACTTGCTTTGGCTTGCAATTATTCCTCCAGCTGGAAAAAATAGACATATTGTCTCAACTACCTATACATGACAACAGTTTGTATAATTATAATTAAGAAAAAGAAAAAGTATGCTCAAAACAATATTGAGAAGATCCAAATAGATGCCTCAATCTCCAAGGCTCCTTTCATCTCTTGCTAGGGACTAACTACGATTGACAAAAAGTTTCAGCTGCGTTTAATGGCTCCAAAGAATGAGATGTCACAGCAGGACAAGGTTGGTCATTAACATCTAATGTTTTAGAAACCGTTACACCAAATACAACCTATGTGACCTGTGTTTGGTTAGCATCCTCAACAAACAATGACATCCAACTCATTCGCAAAAATCACAACTTACCCCTTTGTTAAAATCCAAAAAACTTAAGAAACCATCAGTAATGCATATATCCAGGCACTTCAGGGATGAGTCCCTAACTGATTTGTTGTGTTAAAAGAAACAAGAAACATCAATATTGGAGCATGTGTCGCATCATGCCTTTTCTAAATTATTATGGAAGACATTAGAATGTATCAACACTGTGCCTTTTCTAAATCATTATGGAAGACATTAGAATGTATCGACACTGTGGTAGCTTAAACTACTTGTATCAGCACTGATCATAGGTAAATAACTTTATAAAACTTTTCACTCCCATTTATAAGTTACAAAACCAAATTCCAAAACAAATTGTACAAAGAATATTGAATAATAGACAAGTAGCAGTAGTTTATAGAGACAGATCCATCACCTTATATGTAAGTGATTGGAAACATCCTCAGACCATTTGCATGATTTAGAGCAACCAGAATGGCCACCTGGTGGGTTAGACAATAACATAAAGCTTAAAAGAAAAACTACACCACAATTAATGGAAAACCTTAACTGAAGCTAGTATTTTTAAAACGTTATAATAAAGATGTAGAAATGATTTTGATGACACCCAACTAGTAAAAAGAAAAACTATAGTTGTCTACCTCACAATCCAGTAAGCACAGTTGAAGTCATCAGCACTGGAGCTTTGATTTTGGAAACCATAACAATTATAAAGAATCCTGTATATTAAGGAAAGAAAATACAATTGCTAATTATATAGAGAGGAGATGGAAGCAACTATTGCATAAGCACAGAAAAATCCTTCGCCTCACCTAATGCATTGTTGGTACGGTTGCCAAGTATAGTACACTGATAAAAACTTGTATATAAATGTACAACATGGTTCAAGTTTACCTACAACCTGAAATATTTGGGAATTCATTGAAACAAAAATTTGAAGGTTTATATATGCTGTGCAGCAGAATATGTTACATGGAGATCAAGATTGAAACAAAAGTTGAAGGGATGTCGCTATAAGAAATACAGTAAATGAAAAAAAAAACTAGTTTATTCCAAAGTGAAATGTTAGAAAAAAGGACATTTGAGACAAAATACCAATTAAAGACTCTTTCGAGCTTAGGATAGGAATCAAATGTTTATCTGGATATTTGGAACATGGTGACTCTTAGACCACTATGTGCTGAAGTGCATGAACACTAATTGGGAAATGAAGGATAACCAAAATCTATAAATAGTATATGAACAACAAATTTAGTGAATAGTATATGAAATTGAAAGTAGAAAAAAGAACCAAAAGAAAGGAACCATAATAGGTTTTTTTGGAAGAGAGGAATCAAATGAGAAGACAAGAATGAGAGGACTCACAAATTTTAATGAAACAATTGCATGTGAACCAATTTAAAATCTCTCCATTGTGATTCTTGGACTAGGACCAATTTTTTACAAATAAGTCACCCTGCTGTTCCCATATCCCTTTCAAAGCGAGCAATAAGAAACCGGGAAACATCCAGCCTTAAGGAAGTGCACATCCTGCTTTGCTGGTAGGTAGTAGCAGTTCTTGTTACAGTTAACCCAGCACCACTGCAAGGGCTCATCAGATTTTAATGCCTCCAACTAAGGACATATAGGTGTCAAAGTTGTCCAAACAGCTAAGGTACACCAAAAGAACATTTAGGCACTAAAATGGGTGGTGTGAAGTATCCTTGACATTGGAAAAGAATCCTTTGATTAATAAGAATTTACTGGTGGCTCTTACATCCCAAGAATTTTTGAAGTGGTACCTGTGAAAATAGAACAAGCAGAAAAAGGAACGCAACAATTTTACGTGGTTCAGCTATAAACACCTACATCCACAGAGTCTCTTTCATTTCTCTATTTTTCAGTACAAATCTCTTCAGCAGAGCCTTGTTTATTTTGCATTTGATGTTGCTGAACAATCGGGTCTGACTTTGTTGATTTGGTTGGTGCACTTACCTTATTAGTTTGATCTTCAACACTCCCCCTCAAGTTGGAGTGGATATTCAGGACACCCAGCTTACCAAAGAAGGAATGCAGCTTGTGATTGCCCAAGTGCTTTGGTGAATAAATTTGCTGGAAAAGATGGAAAAGATGCTAAGTAACTAGTTAAAAAAATGTTGTAGGAAAAAAGAGAGGGATTAAATTGGCATGTAGGATATACTTATTGGATTAAATTATACTTTATATCTTAGAAGAGAATAGAAGATTTTAGAAAATTTACCAGCTCTTATAAACTTCCATTGGCTTGGGACTAGATTTAAACTTCCAGCTGAACACAATAGATATGCTGTCCCTATCTGCACATCGAGGAAGCATATTTAACTGATTAAATAAGAAATAGCCAAAGACAAAAACATAAAGATTTTGGGAAACTGGAGAGAGAAAGGAGGAAATTGGGGTCAATTACGAAAATATTCCTAGGTTGATGTATAAGAGAAGAGAAGAGGATGAGGTCAGAGAAAACTTACTGGTCTTCTGTCCTAATAATGTATATGATCCTCAAAATGCTTTTTGTTTACTACATTCACCAGTTCTACTCCCCTTTCCACCTCTTTCCTTTAATTTGGGGCAATGATGAATATTCAGCTCTTCTGTTGACTTCGGAGTGGACTAAAACTCCAGCTGAGCACAATGGATATGCTGTCCCAATTGCCTGCAGATCAAGGCAACATTTTTAACTGATTCAATAATCTTTTAGTTCTTTGAATGTTGATGATCCATGTGTTGTTAGTTTTGTTAAATATGGATGGAAACCTGTGGAGAATTTGAGGTTTATTTTGCAGAAAGTATTGAAGCAGAGCGATGCAGGTAATCTTGGAACAATTGCGCTAGCAAGAGTGATCTCTCTTTTTCTATTCATGTTTCAGTAATTAGAGACTTTGGTTCTTTCAATTATTTCTTATAAAATTTATGAGGCCTATGGACTTAAGAAGGAGAATCATAGTCATCTATTCAAGGTGTCAAGTGTGGGGCAAACATGTATTCACTGTATCATTTGACTCCCCTTTCAAATTATTTTAGTTTATTGTTATCTATAGTTATTTGCTTATAGACTGAATAATTATATAAAAATAACTAATAAATAAAAAATAAAAACAAAAAACCTCACAAAATACGAGTGAAACTTCAGGAACCAGGGCCTAAATGATTTAGGTTAAATCTGAAAGCAAAAGGCCGAGAAAATTGAAAAAAAAAAAAAAAAAAAACTAGAACAAAATTTCAAACACACCAGCTGGGGCTAAGGGTGTGTCATCTTCACCCACCATACACTAAAAAGATGAATATTCTGTTTGTACCTAATGTTCTAAAATGTACAAAGACTAAGAAAGTTAAGGTATACATTTTCAATTTTTTTTGTTGTCAAAAAAGTATGAAAATTTTACAATGCATAGAATTTTACACGTTTGAATTTAATACCTTTTAAAAAAAAAAAATCAGAACTTTTAACACTCTTTTGTTTAAGAATATTATGGGTAAAGATGTTGAAAGACACTGTTTTTTATAAGTAACTGAAATTCATTAAAAGTGAAAAAAATTGAGCAGCACCTAATACATGGGCAGTATACAAAGGAATCGCGAAAAAAAGGAAACAAGAAAAAGAAAAGAAAGAGAGAAAGAAAAAAACAGATAGAACAATTTGGGATCCTGAGTTGATGGCTTCCCTCTCTGCCCACCTCTTTCCACCTTTCCCCATCTACACCCCCTCCCTTCCTCCCCCCTCCACTA
>BKZX01026868.1:7720-22465 GCA_014362285.1 Fagus crenata
AAAAAAAACCACTATAACTACTTTCCTATATCCAATAACTATCTACAATACCATTGACAAATTAATTACTCAGAGATTTCATTTGGGCATTAGGATCCTCTAGAGTTCCTAAGGTACTCTACCACATAGAGTTCTCTAAATCCTAACCTTTCTTTTTATAATAAATGGTTCAGATTATGTCACGTCATCATTTTACTAACCAAATCCTTAAAATATTGGTTTTTACTTTTTATCACTTAACGTGTTAACACTTATCCATTAACACCAATATTTTAGGGGTTTTGTTAGTGGAAAGATGACGTGGCATAATTTGAACCATTTATTATAAAAAGAAAGGTTAAGATTTAGAGAATTCTATGTGGTAGAGTACCCTAGGAACTCTAGAGGATCTTGATCCTTCATTTGGGGCTTTAAACACAACAAATGACACCAAATCTTAAATCATGGAAAGACATATGCAAGCCTAAATATTCAGGGGCTATTGGTCTAACAATATCAACGGACATCAACAAAGCCTTAGTGGCTAAATTTGGATGCATGGGAGGTCCTAATAAATTAAAACAGAATTCCGGTGGCAATTGTCCATTGCCAAATATTGTTTCTCTTACAGATGAAATTTGCAAAAATCCAAGGGAGAAATTACGTGGGTCATTATGGCCAAAAATGTAGCAGGAGACCTGGTTTGAGTAGAAGCCAAAGGTTGTTACCTAGCTTGTTATCTAGGCGCAAGGAAAGAGAGCTAGATTATGTGATTACTTGAGGGAGATTTTAAGATTATATTGATATCATGTAATGATTGTCTCACACCATCTTATTTTATATTATTTTACATATCACTTAAGTGTAGGTATATTATATATATCAATAAATTATAGTTACGTCTGAATGTTGATGTCTACACCTAGGTATGTGTAGTGTAAAAGAATATTTACACTATTGATGCCATCCTTTAGTCTTGATTTCTTCTTTCCAAGGTATATTAACCTGATTAGACAGTGTCGATGCCCTTTTCTTATTTTATCTTTTTGGAATGTATCTTTTGTAAATAGACACTCAAACATTTTAACGGATCCCAATCTCGTGCAATACTTAGTTTTAGATCAAAAATTAACTTTTTAACTTCCAATCAACCATTGAAAAGTATTGTACGGAATCCAAATCTCCATTTTAATTACAATGTCATTCTTGTACTTCCACATAGGCCCCCCTCCTGTCTCTCCCCATACTAGTTGGGCTTTGGGTAAGAAATAGAATGGCTGGTCTTTATGTCTCTCTTGTTTTTGTTTAATATTATTGCATCATCCTTTATTTATTTAGAAAAAAAAAAATTATTGAGAAAAAAATTTGAGAAAAACATATCGTATAGTAGGGCCTGTTTGGTATGTGTTTTCGCTTTCTGTTTTGATTTCGTGATTTTTTTTAGTATTGTAGTTGGAACTTTAATCCTGATTTAAATTTAAGATTGTAAAAAAAATTCTGTTTGGTACATAATTTTAGTTTTTAAACTTAATTTTTATCATTACATTATTATTTTTTTTTCCTTTTCTCTTTCCTTTTTTCCCCACCACCCACATACCCCCCTCCCCTTTCTTTTTACTTCTCCCCCACCAGACATACATCCCCCCTCACTTCCATTTCATTTTTTACTTAGACCTCACAGTTTGTCCCCCTCCCCAGACCCAAGCTGAACTCGTTTCCAACAAACCGAGCCAGTATATGAGATTTTCCTACCGCCGAGTCACCGTCCCCCTCCCCAGACCTAAGCTGAACTCGTTCCGAGTGAACCGAGCCAGTATCTGAGATTTTCCTACCTCCGAGTCACCTATCAGCACCACCTTGAACACATAGTCTATCTTCTGGTTTGAATCTCCATATCCTCCTCCTCCGCTCGCCATTTTCTCGCTATAAATACTTCTCTCTCTCTCTCTCTCTCTCTCTCTCTCTCTGCTTTCTTGAAGTTCAGAGATCGGAAAGGAATGGCTATTTCTGTCTGGGCTGAGAGCAAGAGAGAGAGAAGCAGAGAAGCATCTGGAGGAGAGAGAGAGAAAATGGGGAGAAAAAAAGGAACGTGGGCCCAATAACGGTAATAAATTGGGACCCACATGAATTCAGTCTGGATTTGAATCCGGCTTGGATTCAAAAACAAGCTAATGGGTGTTCTCAAATTTGGCATGGGACCCACATAAAATTCAAGTTGAGATTTTAATTTTCACTTAAAAACAATGTACTAAACATCTTTTTTTTTAGTGGGACCCAGTGATTATGGATTTGAATCACTGAATCACAATTCAAAAACTGTGTACCAAATAGCCACGTATTGATTTAAAAAAAAAAAAATTACAATATTGATCAAATGGTATCTGCCGCACACACTTAGCAGAGAATTCCAGGCTCCCCAATGCTAATTAAGCCATGGGATTGGCAGTCATTAAATTCCACGAGAAATGGACTAAAAAGTTTCCAAGTACCTGTTTTATTATACTGTACTCTAGTGCAAGGCTCCGACGAAAAAAACCAAAACAAAACAAAACAAAAAAAGTTACTAATTTGTTCTACAATAAATTTCAATTTGTCCATATATATAAACATGCATGAAATCTGAGTTCAATATACCCGCTAAACAGCAACATATCTTCACTAAAAAAAAGAAAAGAAGAAGTAACAGATCTCTCCCTTAATTTTCAAAAATAAATATGGGCTTATTGTTAACATAAAAACTATAAGAAAAGGCACAGAGGTTTATTACATAGGCAACTATATATATCCGTCACCCGATATGATCTGATTAACACTGATTATGATGTCCCCCACCATGACCATGATGTCCGCCACCTTGACCATGAGGATGGTGTCCTCCAGGACATCCACCATGGCCAGGCCCTCCATGACCATGACCATGCCCAAGCCCATGTCCATGTCCATGTCCACCACCACCATGACAATGCCCTCCTCCTCCGCCATGACCATGTCCTCCGTTATGACCGTGCCCGCCATGGTGTCCCTCAACATGAGGTGGATGGTGACGATTCCCGTGGTGAGACATTTTCCTAATGAGTATTTGCTTGCAGCTCAGAATATTGTTTAGTTAGTTTGGTGTGAAATTTGCTTAGAGGTGTAGGTATTTATAAATTATAATAGACTGAGCTCAAGGTCAACCTTGCTATTGCTTGCAGTCGAAGTTTAGCGGTTTAACACAACACGACTTTAACTCGGTGATATTCATACAAAAATAAATGCAACACTAGTTTAATTGCTTGTTACTTGTTCGTATTTTATATTCATATTATCCATGTGATTATATTATATGCTTAGGGTGCAAATTGTCCGTGTGAATACATGTAATAGGTTTTAGATATATTTCTTCTTGTTTAAGTTAAATTTATGGTCGGCCATACCGAGTAGATGATTGTCTTAATCATACGTACATGAAATAGTAAATGTGGATGTTAATGCATGAAGTGCTGCAGAAGTTGTTTCATAGGAGTACACGTAGGAATTAGGGGTGGGAAAATACCCGTGAAAACCAACCCATCCAATCAAATAGTCTGACCCGAGCACTCGCTCGTGAGACCATTTATGAATGGATATGGATTTTATTTTTTTATTATTCAAATTTCGAGCGAGCCACGGGTTTTATGTTTTTGTTCAGGTGGATATCCGACCTGCTCGACAAATAAGCATAAATATTATAAAAATAAAAATAAAAACCCTAAGCTACCCACGTCCCCACCCACCCGACCCATCCCCACTTTCCCCTCTTCTCTATTTACTTTTCACATTCTCTTTCTCCTCACTCGTGACCTCAAGGCTAGACCCCTCTCGCTCCCTCCGGCGCTCTCTCTCTCCTTCACCGTCA
The DNA here is from genome assembly GCA_014362285.1 of Fagus crenata. NCBI lineage: Eukaryota > Viridiplantae > Streptophyta > Magnoliopsida > Fagales > Fagaceae > Fagus > Fagus crenata. The sequence continues at coordinate 11,577 of BKZX01026868.1, forward strand.
CAATCAACATTGCAACGGTGCAACCTCTCCTTCACCGTCACGATCACTCTTAACTCTCCATCTCTTGAAGTTTGCTCGAGTCACAGAACGGCTTTGTGGTTCCAAATCAGGTGAGACCTCACTAGATTGGGTGAGATCTCGCTGGATTTTGGCCAGATCTCGCTAGTTCTCCCATGGCGCCACCACCTCCTCCAACCGATTAAATCACACTACTCTCTCCCGATCTCACCAGTGATTTGTTGTATGTATTTGGTGAGTTGTTTTCGTTGTGTGTTGTTGATTTTTTGTTGTTGTGGTGAATCTGGTGATTCTGTTGTGGTTTGCTGTTGTTGTCTGGTGATTTTGTAGAAAGTGACAACCCGCCCAACTCGACCATACTCGACCGCCCAACCCGATCACCCGATTCGCCTGATCCGACCATCTTAATGGATGATCAACGGATTGAATCTTCACAAACCCAACCCGACCGACCCGTGCCCACCCCTAGTAGGAATGATGGGGTGGTTGCTAAGATGGTTGCTAAGATGTATGTAGGGGTTTATAGTCGATGCTTAGTCATATTTGAACTTCTTTAATTCCTAACAGTTGTATATGTCCTAGTATTAGGTGTTATGGCCTTATGGCCTATGGGTTAGTAGGTAGGCAGAAGTGGGATGATAATGTGAGGAAAGTATAGAAGCCAATTGTTAAGAGCGTGTTGAATTTTTAGCCTTTAGGAATTCTAGTGGGTCACGACTAGAGAAGAGGTCCAATTATGTTATTGTTTACGTTAAGACTTCTTTTTTTTTTTTATAGATTCAATTGTTAGTTATGGAGCAATAAAGTTTCGATACCATGTCCAGATTGTTGGTTCTATGTTAAATATAGGGTAATAAAGCTAGAAAGAGAGAAAAGAGACGTAATAAAGTAAGAAAGAGAGAAGAGCGGAAATGAAGGTTATGTGGTTTAGCTTAATGGTCTACGTCTACTTAGGAAAGTCTTTGATTATTACATTTTTACTGTATAATTTTCTATATTACAATAAACCCAATGTATAGTTTATATAGTTGATAAACCTAAAATAAGGGTTTGTTTGGCCTCGCGTTTCCTTGCTGAAAATGTGGAAAGCCAATCCTTTGGCATCGTGTATTTTAAAAATTGCATTTTTGAAATCGCGTGTTTAGAAACTGAAGGTGTGGGCACTAGTGAATTTGAGACAGCGTGTATTTAAAATTATTTGATGTTGCTTTTTTGGTGAGATTTATCACAAATACCCTCACCAAGGACCATAATGACAAAATAACCAATTATAAACCTGAACTCCCCACATATTTCTCTTAATTTTCCTCTTTGTGTGCCTAGTATCCTTCGCCACTGCTTCGCCATTACCTCTCCTCTGTTGTGCCACTGCTTTACTGTTGGTTGCCTTCGTCCCTTTCCACCATGACTCAATTCCAAATCTATTGTAAGTGTCTCACTTGACTCTCTCTCATCATCTCTCTTCTCGTGGTTATGCTCTAAAAGCCATAATTGCCTTTGATTTATCGAGAATGAAACCACCATGAAATTGTTTTACTAGCTCTAGCATATTCGCGCGGCATTGCACCAACACCACGGCTGGAGCTTGGAGGAGATGGGTTCATTGTTTGACTCAATTAAACTTTAGTGAGAAAGTGTACTGATTCTAGTAGTTAAAAATGACAACAAAAAAAGGAAGGCACGCCACTTTACAATTTGTGGTGAATTGCATGCCACATTTATAGATTAGGTGAAATCACCATTCACCAAGGTGAAATCACCATTTATAGATCTCTAGCTTCAATATTTGAGAGGCTCTGAGCGTGGAAATTACATATATATGAGCAACTCAAAGACCAAAAAGTGTTCAGATTGTCTCGTCTTGTAATTCCCAAACTAGAGCCAAAGCTTGTTATCTAGCAAGGAAAGAGTAGCTAGATTATGTGAAGATTGAGGGAGATTGCAAGATTGTTATTGATGTCGTGTGATATTGTCATATCATCTTATTTTGAACAACTTTAGATATTACTTAAATGTTATTGTTATATATAAACAAATTGGTATTTGTGACATACCCCGCTCTGAAGAGAATTTTAGGCTCCCCAATGCTAAGCCATGGGATTGGCAGTACCTGTTTTATTAGTTTGTATGAATAAAAAAAACTACTAATTTGTTCTACAACAAAAATTAGAAGATTGAGTACAATAGATCGAATTCATGTTGTCCACATATATAAACATGAAATCTAAGTTCTATACCAAGTTACCAACTAAACAATCAGATCTCTCCCATAATTTTAAAAAATAAATATGGGATCACTGTTCACATAAAACTAAAAGAAAAAGCACGCAGGGGCTTATTACATAGGCAACTATATCTGTGACCAGCTAGGTGGTCAAAATATATATGATCAGATTAACAATGACCATGATGTCCTCCGCCATGACCATGATGTCCTCCGCAGTGACCATGACCCCCATGGCCATGATGATGCCCTCCATGATGTCCTCCAAAATGGCCAGGCCCTCCATGATGCGCTCCACAAAGGCCAGGCCCTCCAAAATGGCCAGGCCCTCCATGATGCCCTCCACAAAGGCCAGGCCCTCCAAAATGGTCAGGCCCTCCATGATGAGGACCATGACCATGTCCATGTCCACCGTGATGTCCACCACCACCATGACAATGCCCTCCTACTCCACCATGTCCATGTCCTCCGTGATGTCCTAGACCATGACCGTGCCCTCCATGGTGTCCCTCAATAAGAAGTAGATGATGATGATTCCCGTGGTGAGACATTTTCCTAAGTATTGCTTGCAGCTCAGAATATTGTTGAATTGAATTAATTTGGTGCGGAATTAGCTTAGAGGTGTAGGTATTTATAATGGTTGGTACTAGAGGTCAACCCTGCTATTACTTGGGGTCGAAGTTTATAACACGACTTTAACTCGGTCATTCATACAAAAATAAATGCAACAGTTGCGTTGCGTGTTAGTATTTTATATTCATCTTATCCATTGGATTATTATAAAATAATGCTTGCTTGCGCTGCAAACTGGCCGTGTGAATTCATGAAATAGGAGTAGATATTTTTCTTCTTGTTTAAGTTTCAATTTATGTCGGTCATACCGAGTAGATTCTCGTCCAAACATTTAAAAAAGAAATGATCACGTTGACCTTACTCATTGATACGTATAATCAAGTGGGTGGGCTTGGAAGTTGGAAATCGATTCCACAACGAACCAACACGTTGTATTAGTCACATGAATAAGCCTGTTAAAATATACGTCATTCTTATCTAGATTTAACTTTTAACAACAAAGCAGCATCGATCATGAGGTGGTTCAGAACTCTTCAAGCATCTTATTAATTCTCTGGATATGTATAGTCTTCGTCTCACATACATTAGATAATTGCTAGTAGAAATCTCAAATAATTATAGGTAGAAATCTCTTGAGTAAACTCTAAAATGTTATCTAAAAGTTTCGAATACTGGACATCATAAATCTTTTAAAACCTTAGAAACAACTAGACTAATCCTTTAGGGTTAAAACGAAAATCTTGTGGTTGAATTTTCCCATTTTTGGTATTGTCCTCCAATTTAACTTGAACTATTATTATTTTTTTTTCAAATATTTCATATAATGTATATCTAAAAGATATATATTTCTTATATAAAAATAACACTTGATGCTTCCCGAACCAAATCGACTGAGACCATTTAGCTTAATCGGATATTAGATTAGTGAAATAATGCAAATTAATTAATTTATAGCAAAATATGAGTTTGAATAAATTTGACCAAGGTTTGACAAAAAATCTATCTTACCGATTGAAAGGATATTGGTGGTGTGATCTTGAAGATAATAAGAATTCTTATTATATTCATGGACCAAATTGGGTTTAAAACAAGATATCATAAAAAGAGAGAAAAACAGCTTGACAATTAGCAATTTTATGCCTATTGTCGAAAAGTTTTAACTTTAATTTCACCTTACTCAAGCCATGATCAAACGATGTTGTATCAATGTGAATGAGATGTTATTGGAGAGAGCATTATACTAGCTTCAATTTTAGAGGCTCCAACCGTGGAAATTACAAATGAGCAACTAAAACTCATGAAAATATGAAACTGGGAAAATTTAAAACAAAAAGTGTACGTTAATACGTTTAGATTAATGCCTCATTCCCGCCCTTGTAGTTCATAAATTTGGAGTCACGTGCTTGGAATTGATGTCAAATGGTGTTGAAGCTTTCGCTTTTCCAATAGTATTATATTGAGCTAAATCAAGATTAGGAAAGCTTACGAACTGAGGGATTGAAAGTGTAAGACTATTCGAGGTACCTGCTTTGAGTGTAAATGTATCGTAAACCGCATATAGGTGATGCTAAAAACACACTTTCTTAAAATAGAAATAATTCTCTACAACTTTCCAGAGCGTATTTTGCTTAGATAACTCTGGGTCACTAGGAAAATCACGTGAAAAATAGAAAGACAACGAAATTCGAAGCCAGAAGTAGGCAAATCCTGATTGTGGTACAAACCTTCCACACAAAGTTGTTGCAAACCATGCATAGGTGTTCCAAAAAAAAATGTAGTTTAAGAAACTACATGAAATTCTATACAATTGATTGAGTTAGTTTTGTTAGAAAAATAATTAGGAGTGAATGAGAAATTGTCTCCTAAAAGTGGGCCAAGCAGACCCATGTGGGTTAGGTCCAGTCCATCTAATTTATGTATTTATTAATTCATTGTTTTCTTCTGCGTGCGAAGATCATTTCATCCTGGGAGACAGACGTCCATGAGTCTCAAAGTACCACTAAGTTAATAGTGTGAGGGGCGCAATCTGTTTTAAGGAAATAGTGTCAAACGCTAGACTTGATCTTTTCATTCTGCATTCACTGTGAGTTTTTATTATTTATTAACTATGACAAATTTCTTCTTGTTGTTGTTTTTTTTTTTTTTACAGAATCACATGATATATACCCAACAATCTTAAAACAGACTGCTTAAATTCTATTGTGTGATTTCTGTGAAATTTTACTCTGTTGTGGTTGTTAAAATTGTTGGCTGCGGATTTCTTTTTGATACTGCATACCCAGGATTTTAACAATTTGACTTTGATATTGTTTGCGAGTTTGCATTAATATTTTTTTCGGTGATATTGATACTGTAACTGTTTGTGCAAAGTTTCATTGGTTGGGTTTTCATATTGTTCGGTGATATTATACGGTTTTCGTAAAACTGATTCAGTGCGCCATTTGAATGATTTAAAGAGTTGAAGTAATTTGTCTTTATTGCGTTGTTATTACTGAAACATTTTTGCAGTTCGCAACAATAACTGTAACATACTTTTTGAATTATTATATTATATGAATAATTGTTAAACGTTTTGTTTGTTTTTGGTTTTTTCGAAACAGTGAAAACTTCAATATATATATATATATATGTATGGTGACTTTTGTTGTTGAAGTATATAAGTTGTTTGCATAATATATAACTTGTTCTTTGTGTATTTTGTCTTTATTAAATTCATTTAATAAATTCAAAATTTCTATGAGATATTTTAAACTGAATTTTGAGAATTCTGTTTGAATAAAATTTTGTTTTGTTAAAATTCATTTAAAAAATTTAAAATTTCTGTGAGATATTTTAAATTGAATTTTGAGAATTTTGTTTAATAAAATGTCTATCGAACAAGTGTTTGAAATAAATCTGGTGAAAAATACCAATGATTGGTGGGTGGACACTGGGGCTACTCGTCACATATGTTCAAATAAGAAAATGTTTTCTACATATCAATCTGTGGGATATGGAGAACAACTTTTCATGGGAAATTCCTCGACTTCTAAAGTTGAAGGAAAGGGAAAAGTGGTCCTAAAGATGAGTTCTGGAAAAGAACTGACCCTCAATGATGTGCTGTATGTGCCAGACATTCGTAAGAATCTTGTTTCGGGTTCTTTGTTAAGCAAGAATGGGTTTCAGTTGGTCTTTGAGTCTGACAAATTCTTACTCACTAAGAGTGGAATGCTTGTGGGAAAAGGGTATTTAAGCGATTGCCTTTTCAAGATGAATGTGATGACCATTGTTCCTATAAATGAGAATAAGAACAAATCTTCTGCCTATTTGCTTGAGTCATCTAATGTTTGGCATGGAAGATTGGGTCATGTTAATTTTGGAACTGTGCATAGATTAATCAATTTAAATTTATTGCCAAAATTTCAAATGGATACTAATCATAAATGCGAAACTTGTGTGGAAGCTAAATTAACGAGAACATCCTTTCATTCTATTGAAAGAAGTAGTGATCCTCTAGAATTAATACATAGTGATGTATGTGATTTGAAATTTGTTCAAACTAGAGGAGGTCGGAAATATTTTGTCACATTCATAGACGATTGCACAAGGTACTATTATGTGTACTTGCTAAGGAGTAAGGATGAGGCATTAGAGAGTTTCATTCATTATAAGAAAGAAGTTAAGAATCAACTCAATAAAAAGATAAAGGTTCTTAGGAGTGATAGAGGTGGGAAATATGAATCACCTTTTGGTGAGTTATGTTCACAACATGGTATTGTTCATCAAACCACTGCTCCCTATTCACCTTAGCAAAATGGAGTTGCTGAACCGAAAAATAGAACTTTGAAGGAGATGATGAATGCTATGCTGATAAGTTCTGGTTTACACAGAACTTGTGGGGGGAAACTATTCTTTCCGCTAATTATATTCTCAACAAGTTGCCTCAAAAGAAATTAGACAAGACACCTTATGAATTATGGAAAGGCCGAACGCCTTCCTATCAATTCTTAAAAGTGTGGGGGTGCTTGGCTAAAGTGGCGGTTCCTATTCCCAAAAAGGTAAAAATAGGACAAAAAATAGTTGATTGTGTTTTCATTGGTTATGCCTATAACAGTAGTGCATATCGATTTTTTATTCATAAATCTGATATTCCTGACATGCATGTGAATACAATTATTGAATCTAGGAATGCATCATTTTTTGAGGAAATATTTCCATGTAAACCTACACAAGAAACAAATTTCCTTAAAAGGAATTTGGAATCTACGTCTAGTACTTCTCATGATCAAGAGTCGATGGAAGAGAGGAATGAGGTTGAGCCTAGACGTAGTAAGAGGACAAAAACATAAAAAACGTTTGGTCCAAATTTTCTAACTTTTATGTTAGAAGATGAACCTCAAAGTTTCAAGGAAGCAATGTCTATGCCAGAGGCTCCTCTATGGAAAGAGGCTATCAATAGTGAAATTGAATCCATCCTACAAAATCATACTTGGGAACTGGTGGATCTGCCACCTGGTTGTAAACCTCTAGGATATAAATGGATATTCAAGAGGAAAATGAAAGCTGATGGATCTATTGACAAGTACAAGGCACGACTTGTTGTAAAGGGTTACAAACAAAAAGAAGGTGTGGATTACTTTGATACATATTCACCAGTAACAAGAATAACATCCATTAAAATGTTAATTGCTATTGCAGCATTGTATAACTTAGAGATACATCAAATGGATGTTAAGACTGCATTCTTGAATGGTGAATTGGATGAAGAGATTTATATGGAACAACCAGAAGGGTTTATTGTTCTTGGAAAAGAAAAGAAAGTGTGTAGACTTGTGAAATCCTTGTATGGATTAAAGCAAACTCCAAAGCAATGGCATGAGAAATTTGACAATGCAATGATGTCAAATGGGTTTAGAATCAATGAATGCGACAAGTGTGTGTATGTCAAGAATACCACAAGTGGCTATGTCATTGTATGTCTCTATGTTGATAATATGCTCATTATGGTTAGCAATAATGATATCATTAAAGCTACTAAAAGGATGTTGAATAGTAAGTTCAACATGAAAGATTTAGGTGTTGTAGATGTGATACTAGAAATCAAGATTACTAGAACATCTGATGAACTTGTCTTATCTCAATCACACTACATTAAGAAGGTACTTGAGAAATTTGGGAGATATGATGACTGTCCAGTGAAAACACCTGTTAATGTAAATTTACATCTAACTAAAAATAAGAGAATGACATATCTCAATTAGAGTATTCTCATATAATTGGCAGTCTTATGTATATAATGAACTGTACAAGACCAGACATAGCGTATTCTGTCAGCAAGCTGAGTAGATACACAAGTAACCCAGGGGAAGACCACTGGAAGGTAATAGTTAGGGTTTTAAGGTATTTGAAATACACCCTAAACTATGGTGTGCATTACACAAGATATCCAACTATATTAGAAGGGTACAGTGTTGCAAACTGGATATTTGATACAAATGATACAAAATCCACGAGTGGATATGTCTTTACGCTTGGTGATGCAGCTGTATCTTGGAAATCTTCTAAACAAACATGCATTGCAAGGTCCACAATGGAATCGGAATTTATCGCTCTGGATAAAGCAGGAGGAGGAGCAGAGTGGCTTCGTCATTTCCTGGAGGATATGCTGATGTGGATAAAACCTGTGCCACCTATCTGTATATATTGTGATAGCCAATCAGCAATTGGTAGGGCATAGAGTTATATGTATAACGGTAAGTCTCGACATATTTGTCAAAGACACAATACCGTAAGGCAGTTGCTCTCAAATGGTATTATCTCCATTGACTACATAAAGTCGAAAGATAATATAGCGGATCCGTTAACCAAAGGTTTGAGTGGAGAGCATGTAAACTGCTTATCGAGGGGAATGGGTTTAAAGCCTATAATTTAAGTCCCATAATGGCAACCCTACCTAGTTGACTGGAGATCCCAAGATCTAGGTTCAAAGGGACAACCGAATTATATTGGACTTGGTAGTATTACTATGAAGATAACATCTCCTATCCATTCCTATGATGAAATAGTGATGCCTGTAAAAGTTTAGGATAAGCTATGCTTTTAATGATTCTTATACCTTGAAAATCCAAGTGGGGTAGCAGCAGGATACTCTTAATAAGAAATCAACTATGTGAGTGTGAAATGTGGCCGCTTCAATGAGAATTTTAAGGCTGAATTCTCTAAAACACTCATGAAATTAGGAAGGTGTTAAGGGCCAAAATGAGCACAATAATGAGAACTAACTGTGTTCGAAAAGGAGCTGTGTGAATTCTATTGTCTTGGTATACACAAACGGCTAAACGGTTCAAGACATCATGTTCACCGGTTAGCCAGTATATCCGATAGTCTTTCACAAAGGAAGGTTTAAAGCCAAAAGCTACCTCTCCCGATACAGTAACTTTTCTTCTACTCTTTCTGTGTCTGCATTGTCATTTGCATTGTGTTTGTTCAATTTCTATTCATGTGGGGGATTGTTAGAAAAATAATTAGGAGTGAACGAGAAATTGTCTTCTAAAAGTGGGCCAAGCAGACCCATATGGGTTAGGCCCAGTCTATCTAATTTATGTATTTATTAATGCATTGTTTTCTCCCAAATATTGTGTCTTTTCTAAAAATGTATGACTCTATATATAAATAGAGTGTCCCCTCATTCATTTAAAAAATTACTTACATATACCTTGAGTTAGTTATTTTCCTACAACTTTGAGAGTCCCATTTGCATAAAGAGAGAGAAAGAGACACTTGTTACATTCATTGTGCATGGAGATTGCTTGTGCTTCTTCTGCGTGCGAAGATCATTTCATCCTGGGAGACAGACGTCCATGAGTCTCAAAGCACCACTAAGTTAATAGTGTGAGGGGCGCAATCTGTTTTAAGGAGATAGTGTCAAACGCTAGACTTGATCTTTTCATTCAGCATTCACTGTGAGTTTTTATTATTTATTAACTGTGACAAATTTCTTATTATTGTTGTTTCTTTTTACAGAATCACATGATATATACCCAACAGGTTTTTGTTTGGGATGTTCGGTTTGCTGAAAAACTCATGCACTAAGTGGAAAGAAATTTGTACATATTGGTGTCCATTAGTACTAAAGCAATGTTTCAATTCAATCAACTTTAACTCATACATAACTCAATAAGCTAAAAATGAATGTGGGTATTTGGTGGGACCCTTCATGACTTACATATGGCCAATTGTTGATGCACGTATACTTAGTCATACAACGCATGGTTGCAAAGACATATAGAAATTAACCCTTAGACATTGAAAAATACATGTAGTCATTAAACAAAGCTATGTAATTGTAGCCATTAGTTATTTGCCATTAGACAAAGATCATGTATTCCATCAACTTTTATGATACCATGACTAGTGAATAATGCCAAAAATTATAGGTGATGGATCGCGTTTAGCATAACAAGGAGCCAAGGACCACTACACAATAGTAGAATTCTGACCATATTCCTAAAGGACCAACCTATACATCAAAGAGCACCAATGCACATATGTGTATAGGAAGTACTATGTGCATAAAGTACTATTTTTTGTCAAGACTCAATATTATCCTTCTTTTATAAAAAAGTAACACATTGTCTCTCTACTATTTTTTGTTAAGACTCAGCATTGTCCTTCTCCTATAAAAAAGCAACACATTGTCCAATAAGAGAGCAGCACATTGTCCACTATGTCTCCTCCTTTATGGTTATAAAAAGATGATGAAGGAGGACTAAAGGAACCAATCTTTCCATACGTTGGAGTTTTATTTTGCTTTTGTTTTCTCTTTAAATTTATTTTCTCATTATCAAGCGTTAGCATCCAACAACCCCTCGTTGAGCATATCAATGGCAACTAAATTTATGGATGGTTGATATGTTTGAATCCAGTGTCATGTGCCCTACTTTTGAGGGTTATAAATGCATGATCATTAATTGGGCTAAATTGTACAAAATTGTACACAAGCTGCCAATGACAGCCTTCGAAGTTGGAACAAAATCATCTTTATTTTTAAATTTTAATTGTTCACTTCAATGGGAAACTGAAAAGTGAGGAATCG
>BKZX01026872.1:0-12045 GCA_014362285.1 Fagus crenata
GTTCATGACATAGTTAGATGATAAATTAGAACACACTTGTTGCTATCTACTGATCCTTAATGAAGTATTAATTATTATTGGTATAATATCAGAAGCTCCTTTTTCTGGTAAATTGGGGTGGCGAGACTAAACAATTATTAGATAAATTAAGGGTGGTAATCTGATGTAGATTGTCTTGTAAGGGTTATATCTTTTCAAGCTAATTGTTAGGCTTGTAACTGGGCTTGGGACCTTGGGTTTAGTTTATTAAATTTGATGAGTCCACTGCCTTTTGTGCTTGATACTTCTTTTAGACTATGGATGAAAAACTAAAGGACTAATTAGATATTGAAAGATGGACAAAAATGAAGAACCGAGGGGAAGAGGTACTGGATTGAGATGCTAGGAGACCTCATATATGAAATCATCCATTATCAGTCTCATTCTGAGGCCTGGACAGATTATTCAGTACGACACGCAGGTTGAACAATTAAGAAGTCAACTGTATGCTCTGGTTGCTAGTGAATTTAGAGTTTACCTCCACCATTTGGTTTGTCACATTTAAATGCTCTGTTCAGCACATTCTAGGCATTTATAATATGGTCTGGGATTTTTTTTTGGCATTTAATAATTTCTGCAGCAGACATGTCTAATGAGTTTCTACTCTCATCTTCTTCCCCCTAATCCTTGCAGGTTCAAGCAGTTGCATGGAATCATCACGCGCCACAAGTTATTCTTACTGGATCTTTTGATCGTTCAATTGTCATGGTACTAAAGATTTTACCTGCATTATTTTTTTTCTTTGGTTACAGTATAATCATACTTATTAGTTATTAAACCTGGCCCATGTTTTTACCTGGCCCACATAATTAAAATTAAGAATATTTATAGAGTTGAAAAATCAATTTAAAAAATACAAAACAATTTTATTATATTCAGAATAGAAATATGTGCACCTCTACACAAGCCACCAATGGAGGATTAGTTTGCTTGAAATGAGTGATTTGATGGTTCAGGAATTTGACTTAGTACGTTGATTTTTTTAGTTCTTATTGATTTGAAGATAAAGTGACTTGATGTCTTTATCATGTTTGCGCATTGCAGAAGGATGGAAGAATGCCAGAGCATTCTGGTTATAAATGGTCAGTCACAGCTGATGTAGAAAGCTTGGCATGGGATCCACACACTGAGCACTCATTTGTGGTGAGTGCTTTAGCCTCTTACCTGAAATTATCTTCCTGTAGCTGATTTCATTTATTTATTTATTTTTGCCTTTTTTGCTTTTTCCTTTTGAAGAAGTGAATTTCCTTTTTGTCTAAGGAGACTGCTATTGTAGCTTAAGAATCTTTATTTAGATATTAGTTTTTGGTTGGAGAGGTTTTAAGAACAATTCATAATCATCCTGTTGTTTAAGTGAGTCTTGAAGATGGTACTGTCCAGGGTTTTGACGTCCGGGCTGCCAAGTCTGATGCAGCAGCTTCTGAGTCAAAACCTAGTTTTACGCTCCATGCACACGGTAAAGCTGTTTGCACGGTCTCCTATAATCCTTCAACATCTAATGTACATACCTATTCCCCTTTCACTTCTTTGTCATATCTTTTAGATTATTAACTTCCTAGGTCTAACTTTCTGTTATGATGGGTTCTTCTGCAGCTTCTTGCAACAGGATCCGAGGATAAAATGGTATTTATCATTATTATTGTTCTTGTTCTTGTTGTTATCTTATTGTTATTATTATTTCCCATAGACATTCATAAACCCTGCAGATCGTTAATGTGTTGTATTGTTTTGGTTGGCTGCTCCTCATTTGGTGCAGGTAAAGCTTTGGGTTCTGTCAAACAATCAACCTTCATGTATTGCATCCACAAATCCTAAAGCAGTAAGTGAATATTATAATTTTTCTTTTAAAAACATCTTGTTTTAGCTTTATTATTCTTGATAAACTCATGCTTTGTTCTGGATGTTTGTTAGGGGGCTGTATTTTCCGTTTCCTTCTCAGAGGACAGCCCCTTAACAAACATCCAGAACAAAGCATGAGTTTATCAAGAATAATAAAGCTAAAACAAGATGTTTTTAAAAGAAAAATTATAATATTCACTTACTGCTTTAGGATTTGTGGATGCAATACATGAAGGTTGATTGTTTGACAGAACCCAAAGCTTTACCTGCACCAAATGAGGAGCAGCCAACCAAAACAATACAACACATTAACGATCTGCAGGGTTTATGAATGTCTATGGGAAATAATAATAACAATAAGATAACAACAAGAACAAGAACAATAATAATGATAAATACCATTTTATCCTCGGATCCTGTTGCAAGAAGCTGCAGAAGAACCCATCATAACAGAAAGTTAGACCTAGGAAGTTAATAATCTAAAAGATATGACAAAGAAGTGAAAGGGGAATAGGTATGTACATTAGGTGCTGAAGGATTATAGGAGACCGTGCAAACAGCTTTATAATGTGCATGGAGCGTAAAACTAGGTTTTGACTCAGAAGCTGCTGCATCAGACTTGGCAGCCCGGACGTCAAAACCCTGGACAGTACCATCTTCAAGACTCACTTAAACAACAGGATGATTATGAATTGTTCTTAAAACCTCTCCAACCAAAAACTAATATCTAAATAAAGATTCTTAAGCTACAATAGCAGTCTCCTTAGACAAAAAGGAAATTCACTTCTTCAAAAGGAAAAAGCAAAAAAGGCAAAAATAAATAAATAAATGAAATCAGCTACAGGAAGATAATTTCAGGTAAGAGGCTAAAGCACTCACCACAAATGAGTGCTCAGTGTGTGGATCCCATGCCAAGCTTTCTACATCAGCTGTGACTGACCATTTATAACCAGAATGCTCTGGCATTCTTCCATCCTTCTGCAATGCGCAAACATGATAAAGACATCAAGTCACTTTATCTTCAAATCAATAAGAACTAAAAAAATCAACGTACTAAGTCAAATTCCTGAACCATCAAATCACTCATTTCAAGCAAACTAATCCTCCATTGGTGGCTTGTGTAGAGGTGCACATATTTCTATTCTGAATATAATAAAATTGTTTTGTATTTTTTAAATTGATTTTTCAACTCTATAAATATTCTTAATTTTAATTATGTGGGCCAGGTAAAAACATGGGCCAGGTTTAATAACTAATAAGTATGATTATACTGTAACCAAAGAAAAAAAATAATGCAGGTAAAATCTTTAGTACCATGACAATTGAACGATCAAAAGATCCAGTAAGAATAACTTGTGGCGCGTGATGATTCCATGCAACTGCTTGAACCTGCAAGGATTAGGGGGAAGAAGATGAGAGTAGAAACTCATTAGACATGTCTGCTGCAGAAATTATTAAATGCCAAAAAAAAATCCCAGACCATATTATAAATGCCTAGAATGTGCTGAACAGAGCATTTAAATGTGACAAACCAAATGGTGGAGGTAAACTCTAAATTCACTAGCAACCAGAGCATACAGTTGACTTCTTAATTGTTCAACCTGCGTGTCGTACTGAATAATCTGTCCAGGCCTCAGAATGAGACTGATAATGGATGATTTCATATATGAGGTCTCCTAGCATCTCAATCCAGTACCTCTTCCCCTCGGTTCTTCATTTTTGTCCATCTTTCAATATCTAATTAGTCCTTTAGTTTTTCATCCATAGTCTAAAAGAAGTATCAAGCACAAAAGGCAGTGGACTCATCAAATTTAATAAACTAAACCCAAGGTCCCAAGCCCAGTTACAAGCCTAACAATTAGCTTGAAAAGATATAACCCTTACAAGACAATCTACATCAGATTACCACCCTTAATTTATCTAATAATTGTTTAGTCTCGCCACCCCAATTTACCAGAAAAAGGAGCTTCTGATATTATACCAATAATAATTAATACTTCATTAAGGATCAGTAGATAGCAACAAGTGTGTTCTAATTTATCATCTAACTATGTCATGAACCGAAAATACACATGATTAGACTTAATTCTGACCTTGTCTGTATGATGCTCCATGGTAATATTACATTTTCCAGTAGCCACATCCAAATCTTGACTCGTTTGTCACCACTTGCACTAGCAAGTATATTCCTGTATTTTTTTTAATAAAAAGGCAAAAGAGAAACAGAGAATTATTTCCAGTACACATACCCCAATGAAGCAAGAGAAGGAAAAACATAGAGTGGAAGGCAAATATGGAAACCATAAGAAAACAAACCATCATATTGGACAACTGTAAATCGTTTTGATAAGTTAATGTAGGTTTTCATACTCTATTTGTAAATTAGCTAAGAGACCTACTCTCAAATTCTCAATATGTTCACCGCCATGTTAACATCACATGGCACATTGTTGATGTCCAACATAAGAAAGTTTTAATTGATGTTTTAGACACTAAGGAGGCATGTCCAACATAAGCAGATGTATTAGAGCCATATCAAGGCATGCCCATGTTTAATACCAACATAAAAATGTATGCACCCCAAGAAAGCTATGTTATGTCTGGGAATCACAGATTGGAATTCACCAAGCATCAAAAGGGCTCACCATCAGACTACTGATATCCCAATTGGTAAAAAAATAAATGCTTCCGGGATTATCCTAATGATAGTAATAAATCATTATCACATGAATTTTTCAATTTAATGACAATTGGCTCGAGAGGATAACCAGGAACAGGAAATTTTTCCTTTAAAAAAAAATTTCATCTCTACAACATACACACAATTCAGGGGTTGAATAAAGCTGGGTTTAGTTTATGAACACATGCCAAATAACATAAAGCTGTTCAATATGATAACTTCACATGTATTAAGCCACATGAAAGGACATATCATTTACATGTGAAAACATTATGGGCTCAATCTGCATCAATCTTGAAAGTAATCTACTGACAAACCTTTTTTTTCTTCTCCTTCCTCTCAGCAATGCCACCCAATACCACACATGGTTGTACTTCATCAATCTAAGAACAAGAGAACAAAACTAAAAGGTTTGCAATAACATCTCAATTTGACCTATAGTCTAATTGGAATAATATCAATAAATCAACATACAATATCAAGATCCCATATTTTGATAGAAGGTTCCATTGAGCCAACAGCAATAAGGTTCCATTCCCTGACAACATACAGAAAGCTTTTAGCAACTGCAGAAATTAGAAAACAAACTAAACTTCAAATGTAAAATAAGTTGTTAGGAAACCATCCTTTATCAAGTGAATGATTAGCTTCATCCAAAAGAGAGCTAATGGTTTTGAAAAAAATATATGATATGCTACATTGTTTGTTATAGTTATCTCTTCCAATCAATCATATTATTTTTATAATTTATTAGAACAATTATTGGGAAACATTTTCAACTCTACATAAGGGCTGTTGAGAAGTCTGGATTAGATATAATTCAGTCCAACACTGATTAAATATCCGGAATTCAATTTAAAATCTATATTTGACAGACCCCACCAAGTTCAGATTAAAGATTAGAAGAAAAAAAAATAGTCTGGCATGGGATTCAGACTTTTTATTATAGTAGGCACATACTTCTGTAATTTTTTTAAATGGGGTTCAGATCTTAATTGAATCTACCCAAGTCCAAATACAAATGGAGAGACTCTATTAGATTCCAATGCGAACCATTGGATATGATGGAAGATAAAATTTCAATCAGATCTGCATCCTGGCCAACCCCATTGACAGTTATCTTTTTTGATAAGTAAGAAACTTTATTGAAAAAGCCCAAGCATACTAGAAATGTACTAAGGGACACAAAGAGCCTTAAAAAGTACAAATATCAATCAACTCCACAAGGGAGTGCATAGAAAACACTCCTAGTGCCACTACCCAGTACCCACTCATACAAAGTTTGAAAAAAGAACAGTTTTAGAGCCGGAATAGTTCTTTCACAATCCTCAAAATGATGGGCATTCTGCTCACAGTTATTTCTTTATTACAATAGGAAAGAAGAAAAATAAGTTCAAGAAATAAAACAGTGATATTCAAGTACATCAATGCTCTTGGATGAACTGCAAACTTCAAAAAAATCAGTATGTCGCACCTTTTTCTCCACCTTCAAGTGGACAATCAAGCCATGCAGTACAAAGTGGATTTGCCGAAATGATGATATCATGGTGAACATACACATTTGGATCACCATCATCAGATTCCTCATATATCCAAACCTGGAAGTAGACAAATGGGATCACTCATGAGTGCCTGAAGAATGGGGGAAGGGGGGTGTCGGTGGATGCAAGAGTACATAACTCGAGCTGACTAACATCTTCCCCACTATGTGCACAAACTAGGACAACATCCGTTGGATTAATAGTCATGTCTTCAGCATTTTCAGAGTCTTCGTCCTGGAAAGGAGTCATTGAAAAAAGAATTTGATGTTCTAGAATCACAAGGCAAACAAGTACAAAAAAGCCAGAACACAGAATACTCAAGGAATCAAACTTACATCCTTATCTTTAGATATGGATCCAGGTCATTACTCGGGTAGTAAATTTGTAAATGTCTCTAAGCCCCGAGCTAAATAACTCAATTCCTGAGGTAAGCCATGAGAAGATGCAACCATGTTATACATCGAATAGGACTTCTTCTTTTTTCTTTCTGGACCAATCAAATCCAACACAATATTAAGAACTCAAGCAGATGGGATTCATACCATCATCTTCTTCATCATAATTTTCCATGTCAAGTTCTCTCAAACCGTCACCTATTGATAACCATGGAAAGTCAGAATTCAAATCAAATTCCAACACCACCACTTATGACTCCCAATCAGATATGATCTCTACCTAAAATAGAACTCCAGCTGTGTATCCCATGATTCTCTCTTATTGTAACTGTTGGTAAATTCCTTTAGTTTAGCCTAAGTATATTTCTGTCATAATTATCAATTCCTACAATTTAGGGAATGCTATGTAACCTTTGTCAATATATACTTGACCAGAATCACCACAATCGGTGTGGTCTTAAACTCAATATACTTGCCATCTATATTGTCCTTCATGGTATCAGAGCTGGTGCTGTAGTACCCAGCCATTCCAGGTTCATGTCTATCAAACTTGACAGAACCAACTATCCACTATGGCTTGCTCAAATTGTTTCGATTCTAAAAAGTAAGAATTTGATGGGATTTGTCACAGGTACAAATCCTTGCCCACCAGAATTCAAACGCAATACTGACGGTACCTTAACTACTGAAGTGGATCCTAGGTACATTACTTGGCATCAACAGGACCAGATGATCCTTAGTTGGATCAACAACTCTCTTTCTCCAACTGTACTTTCTACAGTGGCTCGATTTACATCATCACAAGCTACATGGTCCTCACTTGAGAAGAGATATGCTTCTCAATCGAAAAATCATATTTTGCAGCTACGGCATGTCTTACTCACTGTGAAAGGGGAAGGTCTTTCCATCTCAGATTTTGTGGACAAGATTAATCAGATTGCTAATAATCTTGCCTTAGCAGAAAAACCCGTTGACGATGATGAACTTGTTAACATAATCCTAAACAATGTCGGCCTGGCATATGAAGTTACAGTCAGCTCTGCACAAGCCTGTGACACCTCTATATCCTATGATGATCTTGTTGCTTTATTGCTTAATGCAGAGATGAGGCTCAAGGTGCAACAAACACCATCTCTTGAGGCAAGTCCCACTGCCATGTACGCACCCAAAGCTACACAAAGCAACAACCGTGGTCGCAATCCTGTGCATCACCGTGGGTCCAATATGTGAGGCAGGGGACCATCTGGTTTCCGTCGGAATCAAAATTGGTCTTAACCACAATTAGGTTCCGTGTCTTTTGGTAATTCTGGTCCTATGTCTTCACGTCCTCCATGTCAATATGTAATCGCAGTGGGCACAGTGCTATTGATTGTTATCAACGCATGAACCATGCTTATGAAGGCAGAATCCCACCTCAAAAACTCATGGCTATGGCTGCTATTGCCTCCTCCAACAATCCACCAACCACATGGATTTCAGATTCTGGTGCCTCAAACCATATTACTTCTGATCTTGCGAATTTGGCCATTCACAATGAATATCAGGGAAAAGATCATGTTGCTGTGGGTAATGGTGCAGGTTTGACTATCGCTCATACTGGCTCTAGTAAACTCACTTGTGGTTCCTCAACCTTTGCTTTGAAAAATATTTTGCATTGTCCTTCCATTGCTGCTAATCTTTTGTCAATATATCAATTCACACGGGATAATAACTGTTACTTTGTTTTTTACTCTGATTGTTTCTATGTGAAGGATGTAAAGACGGGGAAGACGCTTTTCCGCGGGAAGAGTGAACATGGTCTCTATCCCTTTCGCATTCATACTCAAATCTCTACAAAATCGGGTCGTCCATTTGCATTTGTTGGCGTTCGTGTTAGCATCCCAATTTGGCATTCTCGGTTGGGTCATCCTGCAAACAACACTTTGTCACATCTTATTTCAAATAAATGTCTTCTCATGCATGGTAATAATTCCATTCCATTTTGTAATTCATGTCCTTTGGGTAAAAGTACTAAGTTAACTTTTCAATTGTTGGATTCCATATCAAAATTTCCTTTGGAATTAATTCACTCAGATGTTTGGACTTCTCCTATTATTTCAATCAAAGGATCAAAATATTATGTTTTATTTGTGGATGATTTTTCACGATACTCATGGATCTTTCCAATGCAATATAAACATGAAGTGTTCGATATCTTCCTCAAATTTAAATTGCATGTTGAAAATCTCTTTTCATCCAAAATAAAAATGTTTCAATCTGATGGTGGGAGTGAATATACAAAAAGAAAATTTCAAAATTATTTGGCTCATAATGGTATTGGATTCCACTCCTTTTGTCCAGGTCATCCCGAACAAAATAGGGTCGTAGAAAGAAAACATCGTCACATTATTGACACTGGGCTCACACTTCTTGCCCATGCTCATATGTCATCAAATTATTGGGTAGATGCATTTCAAACTGCATTATACTTAATAAATCGTCTGCCAACTCATGTTTTACAGTACCTCAGTCCATATGAAAAATTATTTCATAAATCTCCCTCATATGATACTCTTCGTGTATTTGGATGTGCATGTTTTCCATATTTACGACCTTACAATACAAATAAATTACAATTTTGTTCCAAGTGGTGTGTCTTTTTGGGGTACTCTCTTAACCACCAAGGATACCGCTGTCTTGATCAAAGTACAGGTCGTATTTATTTGTCCCGTCACGTTATTTTTGATGAGTTATCATTTCCATTCCAAGAGACCACTAACACTCTTTCTGCAGAGACGACTTCACCAGATTTTCATTCACCACTAAAGATAGTTATTAATCCTTTGCCCCATATACCACTAGCCTTTATTGTCTCTCCAAATACAACCATACCACCTCCAGACCCACCTACACAAAACCCACCTAATGCTCCTACTACATCCATCATCACGCCAACTACAAATATACTCATCACTCCTCCTATCATTACCGAACCTACCCAACCAAACACTACTCCAATCACCAATCCTATCATTACTGAAACAACCCCCCCAAACACTAACCCCCACCCTATGGTTACTAGGAGTCAAGCTGGCACCTCTAAACCAAATCCAAAGTATGCATTCAATGTAACTTATGATCCCACTCTTCTAGAACCCACATGTCATACTCAAGCTGCAAAATATGAGGAATGGCGTAAAGCAATGGGTGTTGAGTTTAATGCTTTGCAACAAAGCGGTACTTGGTCATTGTTACCACCCACTTCAGATATGAACATCTTACCCAACAAATGAGTGTTCAAAATCAAAAAGCGTTCGGATGGCACTATTGAACGCTACAAGGCCCGCCTAGTGGCCAATGGATATCACCAACAAGAGGGCATTGATTATACAGAAACTTTTAGTCCGGTTGTGAAGCATTCCACTATTCGCATTATACTTGCTTTAGCAGTCCATCACAAATGGCCAATTCGACAATTGGATGTTCAAAATGCGTTTCTGCATGGGATCTTATAAGAGGAAGTCTATATGAGACAACCTTCGGGCTTCATTGATCCAAACTATCCTAACCATGTTTGCAAACTTCATAAGTCACTTTATGGTTTAAAACAAGCACCACGTCAATCGTTTACAAGATTTTCTAATTATTTAGAGGAACTTGGGTTCTGTGAGTCCAAAGCAGATTATTCTTTATTCACATTCCATAAGGGTGATTTGCTAATTATACTACTTATATATGTTGATGACATTTTAATTACAGGCAGTAGTTCTTCTCATATTTTTAGCCTTATTCAGAACCTGGGCAGATTGTTCTTTATGAAAGATTTGGGACCATTACACTATTTCCTTGGTCTAGAGGCGGTATACAGCTTAACTGGTTTGTATCTCACTCAAACCAATTACACTATGGACTTGTTGTTTCGCACAAAGTTTCAGGATGTCAAGCCAATTTCTTCTCCTGCTCATGCCGGTAAGAAACTCAGTCTCTATGATGGAGACCCTCTTTCGGATCCCAAAGAATTTCGAAGTGTTGTTGGCACCCTACCATACTTGACACTGACTCGTCCAGATATATGCTTTGCCGTTAATCAAGTGTGTCAATTTCTGCATCAACCAACAACACATCATTGGACTGCTGTGAAACGTATACTATGTTATTTAAAGGACACTCCTGACCATGGGCTCTTCTACCAACCCGGCTCTTTGATGTTGGAAGCTTACTCTGATGCAGATTATGCAAGCTGCCCAGATGATCGTCACTCTACAGGTGGCTACTGTGTCTATCTTGGTCATAATCCCATCTCTTGGAGTGCCAAGAAATAGCGTACTGTATCAAGATCAAGCACCGAAGCTGAATACCGTCAACTAGCCTACCCTGCAACTGAACTCTTATGGATTTGATCCTTATTTAAAGACTTGGGAGTATGTGTTTCAACTCCTCGCATTTGGTGTGACAATATCAGCTCCATATCATTAGCATCGAACCCGGTCTTCCATGCTAGAACCAAACATTTGGAGGTTGACTATCATTATGTTCGTGACAAAGTGGTACGTAAGGAACTTGAGGTCTACTGTATCTCCACTACAGATCAAGTCGCCGACATCTTTACTAAAGGTCTTTCAAAGTCTCGGTTCCTTCTGTTAACAAACAAGCTTATGGTTCGCTCATAGCCCATCAGCTTGCAGGGGTGTGATAACCATGGAAAGTCAGAATTCAAATCAAATTCAAACACCACCACTTATGACTCCCAATCAAATATGATCTCTACCTAAAATAGAACTCCAGCTGTGTATCCCATGATTCTCTCTTATTGTAACCGTTGGTAAATTCCTTTAGTTTAGCCTAAGTATATTTCTGTAATAATTATCAATCCCTACAATTTAGGGAATGCTATGTAACCTTTGTTAATATATACTTGACCAAAATCACCACAATCGGTGTGGTCTTAAACTCAATATGCTTGCGTACTCCATCCATTTGTGTCTTTCACCCTTTTGTCATTACATTTTTTTTTTTTTTTTTTATAAGACTTTTGTCATTACATGTAACTGTATGTCTCTAACATTTCATTACTTTGCATATAGAATTGAAGAAAAGTCTTACACCAGATGCACCAATTGACAAAGCAAAAGAAGAAATTATAAAGAAAAAATATAGAAAACACTTTGAGATTTCTTGAACTTTCACAGAACAAAGTAAACCTCTTCACTCCCAAGTCCTAACTCAATTTAATTTCTCTGTTTATCAAAAAAAGAAAGATAGTCCTAACTGAATTTTCTGTGGAGTGTCTCTTTGATTACTTCATTTCCCATATTTCCTTCTTTCCCACGAGTGAATCATGTCAGTAATCGGAGAGACTGCTCTTTCCTATATCCTTGAGAAGCTGTTTGACAAGTTAGCCTCCTCTGATCTGTTGAAGATCTTTAAGCAAGAGCAAGTTGATGCTGACTTCCAGAAGTGGAAGAGAATGTTGCTGAAAATCCATGCAGTTCTGGATGACGCAGAAGAGAAGCAGGTGACAAGCAGGTTGGTGAAGATGTGGCTGGATGAGCTGCAAGACTTGGCATATGAC
>BKZX01026881.1:0-10113 GCA_014362285.1 Fagus crenata
ATATCCATTACTTGAACAATATATATGGAAAGATAATAAGCAGATATCACGTTGTGTTTAACTATTAATTCCCTTGTAAATGCATTCAAAAGCACGTCATTATACTCTAACAATGGACAAGAAAACAAGGGTAGATCATATATTCATATTAAAAAAAAAAAATCAAAATCTAGTTTCATTTGTTTAGTCTTATCAACTTCCTCTAATTAGCCACTTTGTAAGCAGGCCCGGCCCACCCTTAAAGCTATTTAAGAAATGGCTTGAGGCCCCCAAAATTGGGAAGGCCCCAAAATTTTAAAAGTCCACTTATATATAAACCCACTTTTGGTCGATGGTCATTAAAATACACAATTAAAATTTTTTTTTTTTCCAACCCACCAGCAGCAGCCAGCAGATGCACAACTGGATTCAATTGCACAAGATTTTTTTTCTCTCTCTCTATACGCACGTGACACTCAACTCCTTGACTCCCTCAACGTCTCTTTCTCTACTTTCTTCAATTTCTTCACTTTTCTCTCTCAAGTGATCCAGTGAACTTTTAGCTTTTGCTCTCACTATCTCTCTCTACGTATTACTCTCGTTGTCTCTCTCTCTACGTATTGCTCTCTCTGACTCTCTCTCTACGTATTTCTTTCTCTTCCTCTCTTCATACGTACACCTCTCACTTTCTCTCTCTAAAAAGATTTATTTCTCTCACTACAAATCTACAATAGTCAATAAATATTATATCTTTTTTATTTTTTCTTGGCTTCAAATTTGAGGATTTGAGTCTTGAAATCTTCTACAAAATTTGGATTCAACACATAAGTAGGTAATAATATCAATCTTTACCCTCTTGAATAATTTTTTTTTTTTTTTCTTTGCAATTAGGGTTTGAAAATTAAGATTTAATAAACTGTGAATTTGTTATATTCATTGTTCAGGTATTAATCTTATATAGATCATTAGATATTGGGATAAATCAGCATAATCAAGTTCTATTTTTCTATACTTTTCTATTTTAATTTTATTAAATTTTACTTGTTAGTTAGGTATTATTGTAGTATTGTTACATGTTGTTTTGGTTGTTATTTGTTTTTTGGCTGTAAAGTATTTGTTGTTATTTATTTATTTTTTTTTTCACTATATGGCTCCTCGAAAATATAAATCTGGGCATCAAAAACTTAAAAAAAAAAAAAAATGGAGCTCTTGAAAAATTTGTTACTAGTAATAAACAAAATATCACAAAAAAATTAGGTAATAATAGTTCAACAATGAACAAGAAATTCATTTTAAAGAGTTAGAAGATAATACAATAATACCATCAAAAGATACAAATGAAAATAATCCTTACGATAGTCAATTGAAAGATAACAATGAAAGTAATCCTAATGCTAGTCAATCAAAAGATACTAATGAGAATATTCGGAATGATAGTCAAAAAATTTAGAAGCAAATGAATATATTAACAAAACACTTGATTATAGGCCTTTAAATATTTATGATCCAGCTCAATGGAAAAATATTGACTCAAAATTAAGAGATTTATTAGTAGAAAAGGGTCCAATTAGACATAATGATTTAGAATTTCCTAAAGATGGAAACTCTAGGCATTTTTCTACTACATATTACACTCGAACCTTACCAAATGGGGAGAAACATGATAGAAAATAGCTAGTGTATTCAAATGAATTAGATAGCGTATTTTGTTTTTGTTGCAAGTTGTTTAATTTGGAATCTTGTACAAATTAATTAGCTAATCAAGGAACTAATGATTGGAGAAATCTTAGTGGTAAAATTAAAAGACATGAAACAAGTAGTGAGCATATTACTAATATGAACACTTGGAGTGATTTACAAATAAGATTATTGAAAAATAAAACAATTGATAAAAGTGTTCAAGAACTAATTAACAAGGAGAAAGATCGTTGGAAAAATGTATTACAAAGAATTATTGCAATCATAAAGACTTTAGGTAAAAATAATTTGCCATTTCGAGGAACAACAGAAAAAATTTATCAAGAAAATAATGGAATTTTTTTAAGTTTAATTGAAATGATTGTAGAATTTGATCTAGTGATGCAAGAACATATTCATCGTATTCAACAGGGTGAAATTCATAACCATTATCTTGGTCATAAAATTCAAAATGAATTGATACAAATGATAGTAAATGAAATTAGAAGTAAAATTATTAAAAAAGTTAAATAAGCAAAATATTTTTTAATTATACTTGATTGCACTCCTGATATAAGTAATCAAGAACAAATGACTCTCGTACTAAGATGCGTGGATATTTCAACAAGTCCAATAAAAATAGAAGAATATTTTTTAGAATTTATAAAAGTAGACGTCACTACTAGTTTAGGTTTTTTTAATGAACTTATAAATGTAATAACGAAACTTCAACTTAACATTAATGACATACGAGGACAAGGTTATGATAATGGATCTAATATGAAAGGAAATAAACAAGGTGTACAAAGAAGACTTCTAGATATTAATCCTAAAGCATTTTACTCACCATACGATAGTCATAACATTAATCTAGTACTTTGTGATATGGCAAACTCTTGTACTAAAGCTGTATCTTTTTTTTGGGGTGGTACAACGTTTATATACATTATTTTCTTCTTCAACAAAGAGATGGAATATTTTAAAAAAAAATTATCGAAATTCACTTTTAAGCCGTTATCACAAACACGTTGGGAAAGTCACATTGAAAGTGTTAAAGCTATAAGATTTCAAGCTCAAAAAATAAGGGATGCTTTGTTAGAGTTAGCAGAAAGTAGTGATCAAGATTCTAAAATAAGAAATGAAGCTAACTCTTTAGCAAAATATGAGTTTGGAGATTTTGAGTTCTTATTGAGCTTGACTATTTGGTATGAAGTGTTATTTGCGGTCAATTCAGCTAGTAAAATTTTATAATCTGAAGATATGCATATTGATGTGGCTATAAATCAATTAAAAACTCTTATAGATTTTTTTAAAAAATTATAGAGAAACTGGATTTGCAACTGCTATAAGTTCAGCCATAGAGATTGCTAAAGAATTAGAAATTGAACTGGTTTTTCAAGAAAAACGTGTAATTCGTAGGAAAAGACACTTTGAAGAAAATGTTAATCACGAGATAACACAATTCGTTGAAGAATCTTTTAGAATCGATTATTTCTTATTTATAGTTGATCAAGCTATTTCCTCAATTGAGCAAAGGTTTGAACAGTTTCATATATATGAAGAACTTTTTGGTTTTCTATTTAGCTTCGAAAAATTAAAATCATTTGACGATGATAGCTTAAAAAATAAATGTCTTTGTCTCGAAAATGCTTTCACATATAAAAATTCCATTGATATTGATGGTTTAGATTTATTTTTTGAATTAAAAGTTTTAAGAGAAGTTATACAAACAGAAGAAAACAAGAACACTCCAGTTGACATATTGAATTATATTAAAAAACTAAAATCTTTTCCAAATGCATGCATTGCATATAGAATTTTATTAACAATTTCCGTAACAGTTGCTTCTGTAGAAAGAACTTTTTCAAAATTAAAATTGATAAAATCTTATCTAAGATCGACTATGTCACAAGAAAGATTAAGTGGATTAGCGATTTTATCAATTGAAAAGAACGTGTTAGAGAAAATTGATTATAAAAGTTTGATCAATAATTTTGCATCTAAAAGAGCAAGAAAAATGAAATTTTAGTAAAAAAAATCATAGATATTAATTTAATTTAGTATTGAATGGTTAAAAAAAAAAAAAAAAAGGCCCCAATTTAAGATTTGGCTTGAGGTCCCCAAAAAGTTTGGGACGGCCCTGTTTGCAAGTTGATGGTTGACTAGTTATTGCTTGTAGACTCATTTACTAGTCCGTGATGATTGATGATGAATACAATATCAATATGGTCCTTCAGAACTATATGAGAGAAAAAGCAGAGATCTTCATATATTTATATTATATAGTTTATTGGATAAAACTTAGGTACAGTTCTTTGGATTAGGTACATTAGGTTCCCCAATTGAATTCAAACACATGATTGCATTAACCAATGAAACACTAACAGTATTATCTTTTCCAAGAATATTTAAATTCAATATATTTGAATTCAACTAGAAATCTAATTTACTTGACCTAAGGAAGTATACCTAAGTTTTACCCTAATTTATTTACCTGCATCCTCATCAAAAGGTCAGCACTTTGTTTCTTCTGAAACCGATTTTTCTTGAAATCCTCACGAACCCTTTCAACTTCAGCACGCTCTTCTGGAGTACCGGCATCAGGGTCGAATTCCCAGTGTTGCCGCCCAATGAAATTGTTGAGACTCACCAGCTCTGGCCCTCCTTCGGCTATCTTCAACTTCCACATCCTCTATATGTGTAACAAAATTCAAGTCCTACATTCAAACAAGATGATCATTAATTATATATATATAATCGAAGCAAACCAAAATATTAACCACCTCTTAAGTATGATAATCATTTGTACTGCCAGACAGAATTAAATTATGTACAACAAAAAAAAAAAACATTAGGAGTTAGGACAACATCGTAACATGCTAAAGAAGTTGCCCCGTGTGTGGTATTTGTTGGATACCTTAAAAGGGTTTAAAAAGGAACAGATATATTCTTAAGAGTAACAAGAGGGTGGCAAGTTTAGAGAAGACGTTCTTTTCCTTCTCTTTGGGGTGCAGTCTAATTGTGAGGATGTTACCCCTATAAGTAGTAGAGATAGAAGGTGGTTGGTAGATTGCTTTCAGCAACCACCAAACCTCTTTCACACTACTCTTCACTTTCCGCCTTTTTTATTTATTTTTATTTTTTATAAGATTCATTCCTCTCTTTATGCATGCTTAGTCTGCCATCTTTCCTTTCCTAAAATAAATTCATTTCTTTTGATAAAACTTTATGAATTATATAAATTATATAGACTAAAGTCACCCCCTAACATCAAAAGTTTTCATTTGGGCCTCATAGGTTTGAATAGTTTTCAAAAGAGTCCTTCCATCCAACTCTGCTATCAAGATTATTTTAAATGTCACATAACCCATCCAAGTCAGCATTTTTTTATTATTATTAATAATTTTTTGTATAATATATATGACATGGCAATACCATGTGGCAAACAAATGGTGACATGGACACATGATTGAGTGCTTAGTTGGCACTTAACGGAGGAGACTCTAATTGAGATGAACGGAAGGGCCCATTTGACAGTTAAATAGATGTATAGGGTTCAAATGAAAACTTTTGAAGTTAGGGGGCTAAAATAAAATTACACCTTAAGTTAAGGGGCCAAAAGTGTACTTTAGTCAATTATATTAAAAAAACACACATATAAATTCACAATTGTGATATCCCCAGATTAAATTTTTGATCAGTCCGCCCTGCCATCAACTCTTATGTGAAATTTTTGTTATTTTTGATATCTTCTTTTTCTTCTCTATTTCCTAGCTTTTATCAAGCTCTCTTTCTTTCCTTTGTTTTTTATTTACATTTATTCTTTTCGAACTATGTACAACATCATAAGATGTCAGATATGGTTTGACAAGACAAACGTTGTCCAAGCCAATTACACCCCAAAAAAAATAAAAAAGTTACCAAGTGAAATTGCATGACAAACAACGTTGGTGTGCACAGAGAGGCTTTGGTGCACGATTTGTAAATCAATCGGAATTTACAAAGCTTAAAATCTTGAAATTGTAGTTTTAGTTGATCTTATAAAAGTACAATTGTAAAGTTTACTTAATTTATGATTTTTAAAGTTTAGTGGAAAAAAAAAATTATGATTTTTAAATTTGTGATAACTATTTAGGAAATTTTTTTTAGGGGTTTTATAGTTTAATGCATGGTTTTAAAAATCGGATCGGACTGGCCGGTATCTAATCCGGTCCAATTTTCTTAAAAATCCAAAAAAAAAAAAAGATCAAAACTCGGAAACCAGTGAGTCAATTGGATAAACCACGGATTTTACAGTCGAACCAATTATGAGTCGGTTAAGCAATTTTCCAAACTACATTGTTTTTTTTACCAAAACTGCACCCTTTTTTGCTTTCTTCCCAAACCAGGTTAACCAAACATCTCATTCTCATGCCGACGCCATATTTCTCTCTCAGATCTATGGGTAATATAAAATTTGGGGAAATTTCAGAAGCAACGTGAAATGGGAGCACAAAGGAAGAAGCAAGATGAATTTTTTTTTTTTTATAAATTACACAGACACTCATTTCTTTTGGAGAAAATAGACTCGCTACACCAGATATTGGGGAAATGACACTCCACTCCCAAATTTGCAAAATAATTAACACTCCGACTCCTTTTTTTTTTTTGTTTATTTTTATTAATTTTTTTATCCAATGCCTAACTAACCAGTGTTAAAAATGAAAATTATATTCCAATTATTTTAAGTTTAAGTGAGGGATATTCCTTCAAAAATGAGGGAAAAGGGGGTTGAGTGTTAATTATTTTACCAATTTGGGAGTGGAGTGTCATTTTTCCAAAATAAGGTGTAACGAGTTTAGTTTTTCAAAAGAATGAAGTGTCAGTGTCATTTGCCTTTTTTTTAATCTCTATTGGATTGACAAAAGGAGGATCGGGTGATTCTCAAGAAATTGGTTTGCATGCTGAGAAGTAACTGAGTTTGGTGAAGAGAGAGAGAGAGAAGTGAGATGATGGGAGGAAAATGAAAAGACAAAGAAATGGATTTGACGGATTAAAAATCGATAGAATTTGGAAAGTCTGGCGGTAAAACAGTGGGTGGATAAGTGAGATAAATATAAGAGAGTGGGTGGGTGAGTTTCAATGTGGGGGTGTTAATGGAGTTTAAATTAATATTAAAAAAAAAAAAAAAAAAGAGGCAAAAGTGGGGCTTAAATTGTTACTTGTTTTTTCAATAAAAGATAGTTTTTTTGTTATTATTAACTTGGTAATGTTAATTTATTTGTTTATACTTTTAATTTTATAAGGTATGAAAAATCACTTAATGTTGTTTACATATTTTGGATATATTTGAAGTTTTTATTATATTATATTTAATTATTTATATACTTTTAAAATTATTAATTAAATCATTTATGACGTCATCGGTTCAATTATCGGTCCGATCCCGATCGAACCAGTAATACCGAAACTACTCCCTTTTTCGGTTCTCTTCTCGATCTGGTTTTTAAAACCATGGTTTTTAATGATATTGTTAAACTTCTTAGTTCTCACTCATGAAAAAGCTAGATTCAAATCTCATGTTTGTAATAGTTAGAATTTAATCTACCTTATATATATAAGTGGAAATTTTTCTATATATCAGTAAATAAATCCCATAAATCATCTGATATATTTTAGTTTTTTCTCGTATCTATAAAATTTTCATTTTTTTTAATGTCTCTTGTATCCAATAGGATATGGATATTTTGTTGATAAATACGTTATATCAATTTATTATATATTGTTTTAAAAATATTTTACGATTTCTTTATCTTTTCTTACCGCATTAATACTGAGGAATCAGGATATATCACCAAATATTTCCGATATGCAATTTGACTAACTAGGCAACCTCTCTTCATAGTTCATAGTATGAAGTTTAGGGAATATTATTTTAGTTTATTACAAGAAAAAAAAATAGTTTTATAATATTTTTTCACACAAATATATTTGTTCAGAAATTTTTTGGTTCCGTGGAATAAAATTTAATGTTACCCTAATGATATTTATCTCAACCCTAACTAATAAACATGTTACTCCAAATATATAACGGGTCCACCGGAGGGTCCCCCACGAGACCCAAGTGACAAAGTCACCCCCTATATTGGTCTCTGCTTTTAAACACGTTACTCCAAATATATAACCGGTCCACCGAAGGGTCCCCCACGAGACCACAGTGAGAAAGTCACCCCCTATATTGGTCTCTGCTTTTAAACACGTTACTCCAAATATATAACTAGTCCACCGAAGGGTCCCCCACGAGACCAAAGCGACAAAGTCACCCCCCATATTTGTCTCTTCCTTTATATATAGATAGATAGAGAGAGAGAGAGAGATGTGACATAAGAATAGTAAATCTACTTGATGTAACCAAGCAGTTCTTCTACTACACATTCTTCTCATACCTAAAAACTTTGACAAATTAAATTGGAAAAATTAAGTATTAAACTCTATAGTTAAGGTGTGTAACAAATTAAACTCTATAATTTCAAAATAATAAATTAGATCCTAAAGTTTTAAGAAGTAAAAAAATTACCTTATAATTTCAAAAGTAACAAATTAAATCATAAAGTTTCAAAAATTAACAAATTAAACCCCCGTTCTACTTAAATGGGTTGATCATGTTTCAAAGGTTGCCTTTTGAAATCTCAAAATTTAATTTATTATTTTTGTAACTATAAGATTTAATTTGTTATCTTTTAAAACTTCAGTATTTAATTTGTTACTTTTGAAATTATAGGATTTAATTTGTTATACTTATACTCCAAAAATTAATTATAGGATTTAAAATGAAATTTATCCAATTAATTTTTTGGAGAAAATTGAGGATTTTGTAACTATATATTGGTCAATTATATTTTGAATATAATAAAGACATGTTGAAAGCATAAAGTCAATTTTCTGCAATGCCTAACTTCCCAATTGGCTAAACTAATTATATAATTCTCAAATAGGTAAAACTTAGGTACAATCATAGGTGGATCCAGTATAGGGTCATGCCCACCCTCAAAAATTTATTTTAAAAAAATTATTAGGTATAAAATATAAAAAAATATTTGGATTTTAAAAAGTGCACACCCTCAATTTTTTGGATAATTCTACAATACTCATACTTTTTTTTTCTTTTTTTTTTTTGTGTGCGTATAGTACTTTTAATAGATAAAATGTCACATTGATGGTATTAGTGTTACACATGATGGTAATTACCTCACATATATTGGTACCTATGATCACATTACTTGATACCCTAAATTTTTATTTATTTATTTAAATTTAATATATATATAAAATTAGAGAGTACCAACATAACATTGGAGAGCACTACTATCACATATATATGATGGCAACTACATCATATTTGATGATAACAATTGAGTGAGTACCAAACTCACAAAAAAAGTGAGTATTGTAGAATGACTAATTTTTTTGTTAATTTTTATTTCTATATATATATATATATATAACTTACTATCAAACTTACCAGTTGCGACTGCCATTGTTGAAAGGTCATTTTCAACTATGAAGATTTTGAATAATCGATTGTATAAATGAATGAGTGATCAATGGATGAATGACAACTTAATCGTATACATAAAGAAAGACATTTATCGTAGTATTAATAATAAACTGATAATGTAGCGGTTTTAAAATATAAAACATATGTGGTGCTCACCCTAGATTGTATTCCTAGATTCACTCCTAAGTACAGTTCCTTAGGTTAAGTATATTAGGTTTCCCAATTAAATTCAAATACATGGTTGCATTAATTAATAAAATACAAACAATGTTATTTTTTCTTATAATATTTAAATCCAACGTATTTGAATTAAATAAGAACCTAATGTACTTAACATAAGAAATTGTACCTAAGTTTTACCCTTCACGAGCTCTCCAAAACTTAGCTGTCTCCTAAGAAGTCGACTTAATTATGAACGTATCACCTATCAACGTCCTAAGCAGCTACCACTGACTATTTGAACTCCCCTGCAATTGCACAACAATTATTTTTTGCTGAAAATTGCACAACAATTATTTGAAACAAGTAAGGTAAAGGGTACTTATCAAAAAAAAAAAAGAAAGGTAAAAGGTAAATATTATATGAAAATTCTCTTGGTTTTAGTTGCTGAAAGTGACGCGTTGCGTACTTATAAAAAAAAAAAAAGAAAAAACAAAAGAAAGTGACGCGTTGCACGTACATTGTCATGAGTTAATAGTCCACACTATTCTTTATTATTTTTGTTTCTTTTAGAGTCAACGTTTAAATTCTCAAATAAAAAAAAATAAATAAAAAAAAAAAAGAAAGTAAAAAGCATTAATCTATGTTTGTGATTCAATTTCTTTTTTTCATGGATAAGTTTGTTATGATTTAAATAGTATCATTTTTCACTTAGGTTTACTATTAATATCATATTTATTTGTACTTCGCTTGATATTTGT
>BKZX01026896.1:0-12569 GCA_014362285.1 Fagus crenata
TTATGTTTGCCTTGAAGATTTTCTGAATTTTTTATTGAATATATCACAAAGAGGCCTTACAAGAACTTTCTGGCTCTCTTTGCTGTAACATCTTTATATAACATACAAGTAGTGTTAAAATTCTAGAGAATTCTAGCAAAGGACAATGACTACAGATGAGATAATTAATTCCTAAAATTAAGGGATTGGAGATCCTTAATAGTAGCCTAGGAGATAGAGTTGTCAATAGCTAATTGACAATTGACAATTGATTGCCAATCTCCTTAATAGTAGCCTAGGAGATACGGTTGTCAATAGCTAATTGACAATTGACAATTGATTGCCAATCAAATTTTTTGTCTTCTAGAATATTTCCTTATCAGTCCCCCTCAAGTTGGAGGATGGTGGAGGCAGCACACCAAGCTTGCTACGAAAGCGATGAAAAACATCCTTGGAGACAGCCTTGGTAAAGAGATCAGCAATCTGTGATTGAGAAGGAATATATCATGTAGTAAGGGCACCAAGAGCGACTTTCTCATGAACAAAATGATAGTCCAACTCGATGTGCTTTGTACGAGCATGAAACACGGGATTGACAGCCATATGAAGTGTACTAGTGTTATCACGGAAAAGAACTGGTGAGGAGTGTGAGGAGAGACCAAGGCCATGCAAAAGATAAGTGAGCCAGGTGAGTTCAGCAGCAGCAAAGGCCATGGCGCGATATTCAGCTTTGGTGCAAGATTGGGAGATTGTAACTTGTTTCTTTGAGGCCAAGAAATACAATTAGCACCCAAATAAATACAATAGCTTGTAGTGGAGCGACAAGTGTCAGGGCACCCAGCCTAATCAGCATTAGAAAAACCATACAAAGTCAAGGATGAATGAGAGAGAAGTCGGATACCATAGTCCAAAGTACCCTATAAATATCGTAAAATATGCTTGACAGCTTGAAAATGATTAGTGCCAAGTTGATGCATAAACTGAAAAACCAAGTTAGAGTGAGATACTGGAGAGCACCCACAATGCTGCGGTAATTGGTAGCATCCACTAGCGGACCACCCTCAAGTTGAAGATGGTGCTTTTGAGCAAGGGGATTACCAATGGGTTTACAATCAATCATAGAAGCTTTAGTAAGGATTTTCTTGGCATATTTGTGTTGGGATAGGAAAAGACTACCACCAAAATGAGAAACCTGGACACCTAGAAAGTAATTTAGAGGACCAAGATCTTTCATAGCAAATTTAGAGCTGAGTTTTGTAATAAGGGTGGATAGATGAGAGGAGTGATCACTGGTGATAATGATGTCATCAACATAAACCAACAAAAGGATAGTATGACTGGAGGACCTAAAGACAAAAAGAGAAGAGTCAGCTGGACTGCAATAAAAACCAATGTGAAGTAAGAAGGAATTGAAGCAATCAAACTAAGCACAGGGAGCTTGTTTGAGACCATATATGGCTTTATGAAGATGACACACATGTGTAGGATTGATGGGATCCGAAAAACCAGGTGGTTGTTCCATGTAAACAACCTCCTTGAGATGACCATGAAGGAATGCGTTTTTAACATCAAGTTGACGGAGGGACCAACCTTTGGTAATGGCAAGGGAAAGAACTAAACGAATAGTGGTGGGTTTAATGACTGGACTAAATGTTTCATGAAAATCAAGACCCTCTAATTGATTGTAACCTTTGGCAACTAACCTTGCTTTAAAGCGTTCAATGGAACCATCAGACTTAGGTTTGGTCTTGAAAACCCACCGAGAGCCCACAA
Source organism: Fagus crenata (assembly GCA_014362285.1). Classification (NCBI taxonomy): domain Eukaryota; kingdom Viridiplantae; phylum Streptophyta; class Magnoliopsida; order Fagales; family Fagaceae; genus Fagus; species Fagus crenata. The sequence goes on from BKZX01026896.1 coordinate 1,753, forward strand.
TATTCATGTCAACTTGTTGAGGAACTAGAGACCATGTTTTGTTTTGGTGCAAAGCATAGAGTTCATTATGCATAGCTTACTGCCAGTGGAGACTTTGAAGAGCTGACTTTATACTTTAGGTTTAAAGTAGGATCAGTTGGCTTGAAAGAGATATGACATTGATGCTCACGTGCCTTGCTTTGAGTGACCATGGGATGAGTGTTAGTGGATTGAGATGGTGCGATGGCAGTATTTGGCAAAGGGTCCACACCCAAATCAATATATAGAGTACCTGGCAAGAGGGAGTCCATTGCAAGTGGACTCGGTATTGTGGTGCCACTGGCGTCCAAAGCAAAAGAGGAGTTGTTTGATGGTGCAGGCTCGGTGCTAGGTGGTTCCAAGACTAAACTAGGGACGGTGGGTGCTGACGCAAATGCAATAGGCAACGCTGGACCTGAGTCTAAAAAGGGTGATAGAGCAAAGCCTTATGTGTTCTGCTCAGGTGAGACATCTGATAGTGGTGTGCTCGGCACTGATGAGGATGGTTCACTCGGCTGACTTGGTATATGTAAGGAATTTGGAGGTGGTGTGTCAAATAGAGAACTTGTGGAACTGGTAGACACAGTAGTAATAGGAGTGTTGGATTCTATAGATGTGTGTGGCTGGTTAACTTGTGGAGAGGATAGAAATCCTGTAACACATTTAGCATAGGTGGAGATGCTACCATCAGTGGACGTGGAAGAGAACAGTGCCCGTGGATCAGTGTATATATGGAAGAATTCCTTCATCGAAGACAACATGGCGAGATAAATACACTCGCTTGGTTGGTGGGTGAAGAGACCTGTAGCCTTTATGAAGCGAACTATACCCAATGAAGATTCAGGGATATGATTTGGGCTCAAATTTGTTCTTGGCATAATCTCATAAATAAGGAAAACACCTGCACCAAAAAACTTTTAATGAATTATAATCAGGATGTACACCATGAAGTTTGAAAAATGGTGTGTCCATGGCAAGTTTAGATGATGGTAATCGATTGATGAGATATACAGCCGTCATAAAGGCTTCAATCCATAGATTCTTAGGCAACCGAGCATGGAATAACATGGTAAGACCAGTTTCAACAATATGCCGATGTTTTCTTTCAGCAACTCCGTTTTGTTCAGGTGTACCTAGACAAGAAACACGTTGTACAATGTCACACATATTCAAATGAGTTAGAAAAGCCTGCAAAGAAAATTCTCCTCCTCCATCACATTGAAAGATCTGTATCTTTCTTCCAAATTGATTTTCTACCATTTGTTGGAAGGTGAGAAAAGTGTTGAAAAAATCAGACTTATGCTTCAATGGGTACAGCCAGGTGTATCTAGTATGGTCATAAAAAAAAAATAACATAGTACTTAAAATTTTGGACTGAAGCAATAGGGGCAAGTCCCTATAAATCACAGTGTATTTTAACCAATGGAGCAGGTGCAATTTTATTATGAGAGGAAAAAGAAGACGACAACTCTTCCCCATTTAACAACTACTGCAAACTTTTTCAGTCTTTAACCAATTAGAAACATCAGTAATATTTTTTGAAGCTAACACATGCAAAATCTTAGAGTGAGGATGCCTAGGTCGTTGATGCCAAATGTCTACAGGTGCTTTGCTTGTGTTTATTGCTGCTAATGCTGCCACTGCTCCTCCACTATCCAATGTATATAAGCCTTGATGCTTACGTCCCGTTGCCATTATCCGCCCCGTAATTTTGTCCTTGGTCTTAAATTCAGATGCACAACATTCAAAAACACATGAGTTATCTTTAGTTAGTTTGCCCACAGATATCAAATTCTTCTGAAGTTTGGGCACAACTAATACATCATATAAATTCAAATCTCCATGTTTAGAAGATAAAGTGGTGTGACCAACATGTGAGATGGGTAGCTGAGAACCATTCCCAACTACAACATAGTCATGACTATGGTAAGGAAAGAATGATTGAAGGTTACCTGAGGTGTAAGTCATATGTGATGTAGCACCTGTATCTATGTACCAGTGAGTATCTTCGTGAGAATCAGACAGTGTAGTGCAAGCAAGAGCTTGAGAGATATTTTCATTTTCCTCATAAGCATAATCATATCTATACCAACATTTGAGAGTTGAGTGTCCCATATGGCCACATATTTGACATGTGTTGCTATTGGGTGAAGCTTGAGAATTTTGGTTATTGGATGACATATGGGACATATTGGAGAGTTGTTGTTGATGTCCATTTTGAGAAACTGGACCACTACCATGTATTGGAGATGTAGAAGGATGGAATTGAAAAGGAGCTTGACCACGACCTAAGGAGTGATGATGGTGACTAGCAAGACCAAAACCACGACCCCGTGAATGGAATTGTGGGCTAGAGTGACGACCACAACCACGTCCTCTTCCTTCTCCACCTCAATGAGTAACAAATGCAAAGTTGTGATTTTGAGTGGAACCTCCCTTGTCATCTGTATCAGTACCTTCAAATCTCATGGCATAATTGAAGGAAATATTCTAGAAGACAAAAAATTTGATTGGCAATCAATTGTCAATTGTCAATTAGCTATTGACAACCGTAACTCTTAGGCTACTATTAAGGAGATTGGCAATCAATTGTCAATTAATTGCCGATCAAATTTTTTGTCTTCTAGAATATTTCCTTATCATGCCTTAGTAAAAATAAAATAAAAAAGGGAAGACTATTGGGGCTTTGGGCATAGGAAGAGAGCTATATATAGAACCATGTCCATGATCTTCAATCACTAAACCATCCCGTTATCTTTAACAACCTTGTACTTACAAAAAAGTTTGGATTTTTTGGCAGCCAAGATGAAGTCATCAAACTCACCTTTCTACCTACTATCTTGCCTTATAGTGTTAGTGCTTCTCCCAGTGCCTTCCCGATCAGCTGACCCCGATTCTTACAGGACTTTTGTATTGCAGATTTGAATGCCACCATATCAGTGAATGGCTTCCCTTGCAAACCTGCCTCAAAAGTAAGTGCAAATGATCTTTTCTTTGATGGACTGACCAAAGAGGGTAACACAACAAACATCTTTGGCTCAAATGTCACTGCTGCAAATGTTCTTTCATTTCCTAAACTCAACACTCTTGGGGCTGCAATGAACCGAGTAGACTTTGCCCTTGGGGGCATTAACCTACCCCACTCTCACCCTCGTGCAATTGAGTCTGGTGTGGTTATTCAAGGGCAGCTACTTGTGGGGTTTGTGACAACTCAGAGTGTGTTTTACTCTAAGGTTTTGAGTGTTGGAGAGATGTTTGTGATTCCTAAGGGACTTGTACACTTCCAAAAGAATGTTGGAAAAGGAAAGGCTCTTGCCTTCACAACTTTCAACAGTCACTTGCCAGGGGTTGTGCTCTCAACATCTCTCTTTACTTCACAACCATCAATTCCAAATAATGTGTTAACTCAGACCTTCGAAGTAGACGATACTGTTGTCAATCCCATAAAATCTAAATTTGGTTCTTAAGCTAGGGGATTCCTTATAAGATCCCCTTGACTTGAAGATTATGTAATAATACTTTTGATATTGGCATATTGCCTGCCTAGGGATGTTATTCAGGTTAAATGTCTATGTTGTTATAGTTATTTATTGATTTAATGATAAATAAGTTGTTGTGATTATTGATTAATTTTATGAAAGTTATTGTATGCAGTGTAGTTACGGTTTAATATGAATCGAGTTACAAGGATAAAAATAAAATTATTACCAATAATACGGTGAAGTTACTCTTAATGTGAATGCAGTTACTACAATGTAGGTAAAGTTATTGTCGTGTGTAATCTTTTTACCATCAAAACATGGAGTTATTGCTTAATGTGTGGGAGTAACTAGGGTACAAGTAAAGTTATTGTTATGTATGACATTATTATCATGCACACGGTGGTATTGCTACTTAAAGTGAATGGACTTACTAGGATATAAGTAAAGTTTGTGTCATGTATAGCCTTATTAGCATCAACAAAGTGGAGTTACTACTTACTACTCAATGTAAGAAGGAGTTACTAGCAGTGGCGGCTGCACACACTCAAGTCAGGGGGTTCATTACTTCATTGCCTCACTTCTTTTGTTTTATTTTTTTTATTTTTTATATTGGTATTTTTTTTTTCTTTTTGTTAAATATCTATATCTATATAATAGCAGAAGACATGGGCGTTGAAACCAAGAATGCCTCACATAATGACAAGTGGCATCTCTATTAATTGATGTGGCTGCCACTTCAACAATTAAAACACTAATTTAATTGTTTTTATTTTTCAAGTGATACGTTATTTTAATAATTTGACTTATCTAAAAGACATCTTAATAAAAATATATTTATCTATCTATTGTGATACGTTGTTTAAATAAGTCATATTTATCTATATTTAAATTTCCAAAGTGATACGTTGTTTAAATAAATTGACTTTACATTTTATTTAATGTTTTCACTCTATCTGTTTCACGTCTCTCTCTCCCTCTGTTTCACGGACGCCTCTCTCAAGAATTTCTGCCAGATCTCTCCGGTCGTCCAGACTCATCTCAAGAAGGTATTGATTTCCTCAGAAATTTTTCATTTCTGTTAGGATTTGTTTGGCTACTGTGAAAATTAGTGGAAAAAAAGAAAGAAAGAAATAGATAGGAGAAAACCGATCAAGAGATGTTTAATTTTTTTTTGTTCGAATATATATGACATTTTCTTAGAGAAATTGTTTCTGTTAAGGCTCATTTCTTCTACAGTTCTTCTATCTATTTCTCTTTTGTTGTGCATTCAAAGATTGAAAACTGAAAGACAAGTTTGATTTTAATTGGTTTTTTGGAGTGAGTGTCGAAATTTTGATGGGGGTGGTCATGGGTTTTTTGGATTTTGATTTGGGCAAAGGGATCATGATAGGTTGAGGTCTAGGCCATGACCACCATGCCCACGGTGGCTTCGGCACTTTTTCCAGAACCGCGGCATCGGAGGTGGAGTCTCTCTCTCCCTATCGCTAATCTCTTTCTCTTTGCAGATCCCATTTGCAATCAGGTTTTTTTTTTTTTGTTATTATGAAAGAGCGAAGCCACCAACTACAATGCTTTTGTTTGGTAGATTTTTGTTGAGCTAAAACGGTGCGTTTGGCACCAATTTATGAGAAAAATAGAACTCACCGTTTTGGTGAGAAAAATCGAGTAGTTGTAGAGAGGAAGAAAGAGATGTATGGGCCATACGGAAAAGTGTGTCCGTGATGGGAATTTGCGTGTGGCAGTGGTGATGATTCATCCATGAGCAGGAAAGGGAGAAAGAGGGGATGGTGATTCAGTGAGGGGAAGGGTGGTTTGAAATGATGGGAATAGAGAGAACCCAACTAGAGCGAGAAAAGGCCACAAAAGTAAGTAGAAGAAGAAGAAGAAGCAAAAGGATCGAAGGAAGAGAATGTAGTGGATTCCTTGGATACCTATCTAACTCTATTCAATTCATTGTCTTCAACATAGAGCCAGGTCACTCCAACTTCTATTAAACCCTATTCATGTTGCTAACGTGTAATATTGTTTGTTTGTTTTTTTTTTTTTTTGCTCGATTCCAATTAATAACACTGTATTTGCAATGATGGAGATTAGTTGAAAATTGCACTAGCCTATTCAAGTCTTTGTGACATTGAAGTGTAGGTAATGTGGCACCTCTAGTCTCTGGATATTGGTTATTTTGGGAACTATGCACTATTACTGTCTTAATAAGTGGGAAACATCTTTAGAAGGCCAATTGTAAATATGACATTTGCACAAATAAATTGTCTTGAAATTTACTCAAGGTTACTTATAAAAAAAAAAAGAAAAAAGAAATTTACTCAAGGTCAATTAACAAAAGGTGTTCAATTGATATGATGAAGTGAATAGAGAGGTTTCCTATGGAGTTTTGTCATTTTCAAGGCAGATGGTTCATAAATTTCTAAGGTTATTTTGGAAGCTCCAGAGTCCAACCATATGATTTGTAGGAGGGAGTATAATTTGTATTGTCTAACAATTTTGCAGTCTTTGAAATTGCATAGTGTTGATGTGTGATTACGTAGGGTTTGAGGAGTGATTGTTGTGTGCATCCCGAGGTGTGTGGTCCGTGTAAAGGTTCACATAAAGGTTATACCTGTTAGTTTTTTGGTGAATAGTGTGTGTGGAGGTGGCGAATAACATTTCTCTGAAACAGGGGGCCGAGAAAGAACAAAACGTCCAGTAGTAGACAAAACCTTTTAATTTACTTGGTCTATATATAGCCTTATAAGAGGGGATATTGTTGCTTATTACATTAGAAGAGATGTCTTAAGAAAAGGGAGTTTTCACCTACTGTACATACAAATTATATAGATATATATATATATATTTCTAATCATAAATAATAATAACAATAATCTCGCGCTTTGCGCGGGTTATTTGCTAGTAATATATAATAGCAGAAGACATGAGCACTAAAACCAAGAATGTCTAATATCATGACAAGTGGCATGTCTATCTTTTATTTAGATTTCCCAAGTGATACATTGTTTTAATAATTTAACTCAATACAATTTATTTATCTAACGGCTAAACACCAATTATTTTTTAAAATTAAAAAAAAATACTAATACAGATAATAGTGAATTATTTAAAATAAGTCTCTTATAAAAATAGATAATAAAAAATTCTTTAAAAGATAATAACAAAATCTTTAAAAGAAGTCTGTTAGTACTAAAAGACATCTTAATAAAATATTATAATAAGAAGCTTAAAATAAGTTTCTTACTACTAAAAGACATCTTAATAAAAAAATTTAAATTGGTCTCCAACATAAAGTTATGATGGAAGTAGAACACCGTTTCAATAATAAACACAATTAAAAATGACTTGATATTACATATTGAAAAACCGTTATGATATATATATATATATATATATATTTAAAAAAAATTTTTACAACTTTTTTTTTAAAAAAAAAAAAATTGGCTAAAAGACATCTTAATAAAATATTATAATAAAAAGCTTTAAAAAAAAATAAAAAAGAGAAGATAATAACAAAATCTTTAAAAGAAGCCTACTACTACTAAAAGATATCTTAATAATATATCGTAATAAAAAACCTAAAATAAGTCTCCTACTACTCAAAAACATATAAAATATCATAATAAAGAGTTTAAATTGGTCTCCAACACAAAATTATGATGAAGGTAGAAAACCCTTTCAATAATAACACAATAAAAAATGACATGACATTACATAATTAAAAACAACTATGATATTTTATTTTATTTTTTAAATGTTTATCGACTCTTTTTTAAAAAATTTGGTATAAAAAATAAAAATTTCAACACCAATTTTTTTTTTTCTTTTTAAAAAAGAGTCGTAAGCATTTTAAAAAGAAATCTAATAGCTTTTATCAATTAAAGATAACCATTTTTTTCTCAATTATTATATACTATCTAATAACTTTTATTTTTCTGTTGTTGGTGCAATTCCATCTTTTTATTATTATCAATTTTATTTTTTTTATGGAACATATTTTCCATAAAATAATTTTGAATATATATTTTGATCATATACACATTATGTGTTTATATAGAATTTTTTCCATGCATTACACGGGTTATATGCTAGTTTATATAGGTACTAAACCCCTTGAGATAAACTTTTGAAACCCCTTGCTTGAGATTCCAATAGATTCAAGATATTAAACCCCTAAAAAAAGTAAAATAATAACAATGTACAAAAATTAAACCATTTAACAATAACAAAAATAGCCCAAATAGCTACAACTAGTTATCAATGCCCTATTCTTTTAGCGAATCCAATCAAATTCCGTTCAATTAAAAATAAATAAAAAAAATAAAAAAACACCTTAAATGTACTTACCTTAGACCATTCACATTGGCTTATTCAAAACTCAATTTCAACTCAAATATGCCTAATATACCTAAAAAAAAAACTAACATTGGATTATCAATCCATTATGGGGTAAGCATTGGTCACTTGGTTGTATAAGTGTTTTTTTTTTTTAATAAATGCAACGTGCTTCTTGAACATTCTTTAATTTCTGTTGATGAGGTTCCGCCCTTAGCATCTCCTCGAGGATTTATTTGTTTTTCATTTGTTTCTCTAATGCCCATTGGTGATTCTTTGTTGGTCATAATTAGTATTTGATGGAAATAACTTGGATTGGGCTCTATAGTTGAATACTTTGCAATTTTGTCCTTTTTTATTTACATTTTATTTGTTTAACAAAATATCTCAACAAAAGAATTAGTAAATGATAAGTGTATTTTTTTTTTTTTTTTTCTGCATTTGATGTAGTAATGATTTGGTATTGTTAATGATTGTTTATGTGTTGTGAGGTAAGACCTTATTTCTTTGGATGCTCCTTGTGAGTGGTTAATTAATAACTTAAGTAGTTTGTGCATTAAATTTAATTAATCATAAATTCATAGTTTAATTAAATTTAGTTCTTTTTGTCTATTTTTCCTCGTATCACTTGGAGAATATCTTATAGTTTATCCTTTAATCTTTTGCTATTACTATGGACAAATTTTTTATAAGGAAATCACTTATACTGCAAGATTCTTTTAGATGTCTCTTTTTTTTTTTTTTTTTTTTTTTTTTTTGATATCGATATATTCAAGTTTTTTAATGACCCCCCCGAAAAAAAATTCCTAGAGCCACCACTAGTTACTAGGATGTAAGTAAATTTAATATCAATATATATATAAAAGTAGAGACCTTCAGCTGAAGTTCTGCCATTTGGCATGCTTAGAATTTGACATCCTTTAACTGAAGTTCTACCATTTGGCATACTTAGAATTTGATATGTGTTAAGATTTTTTTTTTTTTTATTTAAAAAAAATTAAGATGAAGATAAATTATTTTATTAAAAAATTAAAATGAAAATAAAGATTAAGAAAAAATTAAGATGAAGATAAAGATAAAAAAATAATAATAATAATAATAATAAATAAAAATAATTAATATGTAGATAAAGATTAAGATGAAAATAAAGATAAAGATTGATCTCTTCTATTTATAAATACACTGAAAAAATTAAGATGAAGATAAAGACTAAGAAAAGATTAAGAAGAAGATATTATTTATAAATACAAGTTAAAACCAAAATATTGCAAATATTTTGTTTTGGTTAATGTTTGTTTTTGGGTGTGATGAATTAAGTTGAATGATGTAACTTTTGACCATTCGAACAGGTCGGTAATTGATGAGATTAGTTATGTATATTGCTTCTTGAATTATGCATTTTAGATCAGGAGCAGAGCAAGTCTTGAATGAGTTCATGACTATACCTAACAAACCTTGCTGAATGAAAAGATAATAAACAAACCTACATATATGCATAGTATCAAAGTGTATTGAGCAACTTTTAAATCTAATGGACCATGTTGAAAATGTAGGGAAGAAATTGTTGAAATAATTCGTGAGTTTGCAAAACACAGTAAAGAAGTGGTAGACAAAGAGAAACTTCAGTTGCAAAGTGTAGTTATAAAGTGGTAAACAATTTTTTGCTTTTTAATTTTTAATTTTTGTTTGTGATTTAAAATTTATATAGTCTTTGTTACCATCAACACGGTAGATTTACAATGTAAATATAGTTATAAGGATTTAAACAAAGTTATTGTCATGAGAAACCTTATTATCATCTACATAGTGGAAAACTGCTCAATATGAATAGAGTTATTACGATGTAAGTAAAGTTACTGTTGATAAGGAAATATTCTAGAAGACAAAAAATTTGATTGGCAATCAATTGTCAATTGCCAATCCCTTTATATTGACTTATAATTCCAATTGCCAATCAAATTTTTTGTCTTCTAGAATATTTCGTTATCAACTGTCATGTGTGACGACATTATTGCCATGAAAGCGGTGGAATTATAAGTCAATATAAAGGGAGTTACCTGGATGTAACTTCACATTAAACAGTAACTTTGTTACTTACATAAGAAACAACGACAAGCAGATTTTGTTTATAGAATTTGCAAATGTATAAATTAATTGAAAATGAGCTTTAGATTTATGCTCCCTCTAAAAGATAATAATTTAAATCTTTACCTTTTTCATAGGCCCACTTTAACTTCTTATGAAACACATAATCAGGTACTACTCATTAAAGAGAGGCTCACCGGGACCTTCCGAAAATTTGGTTATATATTATAATTCTATTCTAGTCTTCCACTTATCCAACTACTTTAATGATTAGTTAGAAAAAAAAATACTATAATGATTCAATAAAGCTAGGAGGTTGAAGGATTCAATAAATAGCAACTGCAAAAAGTCCCATTCACATACATTCCACATGACCCTTTCTTTTTAAGTTATTACATTGTAAGATTAGTTAAAAAGCCTCTTTACTTTAAGTTATTAAATATTTCGTCTGACCCTGTCAAAAAAAAAAAAAAAACCAATGTTCTAGACTATGAAAATAACTAAGATTTATCATATTTTTAGCTCTGTCAATAGCCAACTTATCCCAAACAATTTCCATGTTGGTGCCTTTTGATAATACAAAGTTATAGATATATTTTAACAATCGCCCGCCATCTGAACAGTGGACTTAGTAGTTGCCTGTGGGCATTGGGCATAGGAAGAGGGATATATATAGAACCATGTCCATGATCTTCAATCACTAAACCATCCCACTATCTTTAACAACCTTGTATTTACAAAAAAGTTTGGAGTTTTTGGCAGCCAAGATGAAGTCATCAAACTCACTCTTCTATCTGCTATCTTGCATTATAGTGTTAGTGCTTCTCCCCGTGCCTTCCCGATCAGTTGACCCCGATCCATTACAGGACTTTTGTGTTGCAGATTTGAATGCCA
>BKZX01026897.1:0-25686 GCA_014362285.1 Fagus crenata
TTGTTAAATAAAATGACATAAATATGAAACCAAACCATGAAAACGACATCCAAGATCATGTAGGATAGTATGCAACTTGGAAAATTTGATAGACATGAAACAAAATTAATCACAATTTCTAGTTCTACTGGGTCTTGCTTCACCAATACAATTTGCTTATTTCTTTCTCTATTATCAATCATCAATTGACAAATGAGACCCCAATAATCAGATAAAAAAGCCATTTAGTGACAAAGCCCACACTTCTGCACTGCCAAGCTTGGGCAACTGCATGACTGGTAGCAATTGAAGCTTCAATGCAACTATATTGATTCAACCAAAACACCTTAGGCTCTAATATACCAATATATATTAAACCAAGGCTTATTAAAATCTTAAAATAGTTGTCCTACTTTTAAATGAAAAAAGAAAAAGAAAAAGAAAAAAAGCAGATTAAAAATAAAAGAAATTTAAAAAGGGACAAAAAAAAGTATGTACATATATAGAGAGGGAGAAAGATGGTGATTTAGAAAAATTCAGAGAGAAAAAGTTTCATTGCTGGATTCCTTATGCCCTATTTTCCTTAATAAAATCCAAGGTCTATTATACTGAACAAGAAAACTTTGCAAATAATTCAATCACCTTTAACTTCACATGTAAACCCCTAAGGCCATAAGATTTAATTAAAGAATACTCTATTGAGCCTACTTTCGTATTGGGAAAAAATAAAAGAAGACATTGTCACATGTTTGACCTGAGAGAAGGCGATCTCTCTCATGATGGGCCAAATTTTCTTTTTTCCATTTGATTTTACAACAAACTGGAGTTGTAAAATTGTAGTAATTAACACAAAGAAAAATGAATAAGTAAACAAAAATGATGAGCACACAATCAATTGCACATATCTTCTTTTCTGCTAGCAATGCAACAATTTCCAAGAGGGAGATTAAAAGATAAAAGAAATATGGTGACTTACCAAACTTCAGAGAGAAAAAGTTGATTAGCCATGCAAATTCATGAAAGCTACCACTTTCACTGGGATCCCTCTTCCTCTTCCTCACAATCAGTGTTGTCTTTTGCTTAATCATCTACATCATCCTCATAAGGAGTGATGCTGCACCCAACCATAGTTTGGTTGAGATCTTCCTCATTTATCAGTTGCACATTAAATTCAATGAGATCTTGTGGAAGTTGCACGTTACCAATTTTAAGCAATCTCAATTTTTTCTTCTTTAAGAAGGCTTCGGCACTCAAGTGTTCCTCTTTTATATCAGGTGTGTTTAGCATTATGCCTTCAACTGCCTCGATCTCCTAATAACCAAAAACAATAAAATTAGAATACCTAACAAATCCTCAGAAGAATATATATACTTTTCAAAGTTTATGTCTAGACTAGTCAACATACAATATTATTCTTCAATACATGAAGGACATCTTCATAAAGCCACAACCTACTGCGTCCACCAGGCTCTTTAGGGGATTCGCAGCGAACAATCTCTTTACCCATTTCTTGTAGCAAATCATGCATCCACAAAGTTCTCTGTTCTTTAATGAATATAAGAGATTTGTCTATGAGGACATCAAGATTGTAGTTTGGATAGTAACCAAAACTTTCTAGTATATCTCTTATACAATCTTTGTCCTCTCCTTTGAAGAAACATGCCATATCTAAAAATAGTTGTTTCTGCGTGTCCGTTAGTCCATCAAAACTTAATTTTAGTATATTTAAAATGTCACGATAAGATTCTACTTTTAGTTGATCACGAGCACTTTTCCATGTATCCATACTTTTACGAAAAAATAAAGAACCTAAAACTTTCAAAGCTAAAGGAAGGCCGTTAGCGTAATACACAAAATCTTTAGACAAATCCACATAATTTTCTTCAGGATGGGGTTTCTTGAAAGCTCTCCAACTAAAAAGCTCCAAAGCTTCATCATCATTCAACAATTTAGTTGTAAACACATCATCTACTTCATGTCTTTTCAACAAATAGCTATCTCTACTTGTTACAATGATTCTACTCCCGACACCAAACCAATCATGTTTCCCTGCTAGTGCTTCTAGTTGTTCCCCTTCATCCACATCATCAAGAACAATAAGAACCTTTTTATTGCGAAGTCTATTCCCTATAAGATCAACCCGTCCACAAAGATCCCATATATTTATTTCTTTTTCCTTGAGGATCCTACGAAGAATTCGTTTCTGTAAAGAAACTAGACCTTGATTTTTAGTTTCTTCTCTAACATTATCAATAAAGCAGCTAGCTTCAAAGTTGCCAGAAATTCTTTTATAAATTTCTTGTGCAAGAGTTGTTTTACCTGATCCACCCATCCCGCAAATCCCAACAAAGCGGACACCACCCAACCCTTCACCCAAATATAAATCCAACATTTCCTCCACACGGGAGGCTATTCCAACAAGGTCTTTGGAAGCACTTGAAAATTTAAGATTCAACTCACTAAGGATTTCTTGGATAACTATTGATTCATGCCTGCAAAAAAGATAGCAGAATTATAATTTTGATGAGACAGAGCTAGCCACATTTAAAGACAAAACATTAAGCATAAGTACAATCTTAGCTTCCTTAAGTAGCAAAGTGATATTCTAAAAGTATATAATATGGCATATTATATGGTCTAGTTGAGAACCATGTGTTTCCCGTTTAATGAGTTGAGAGTGTGCCTAATTTTATTAATTATTAAGAGCATTCTCATGTAAATGCCAAGACCACAATAGTACAAGTGCCCAGTAAGGTATTACGTAATTTGCCCAGTAGGGTATTACGTAATTTCCTAAGATTAGTCGAAGTGTGTATATTTTCAAAACACTCATCAGACACCCAAGGTTTAAAAAAAAAATAAAAAAATAAAAAATGTTACCTATCATGTAAATGCCATCCGGAGATATTGCCCACTTCTTTCATGGCAGCTTTCCACTCTTGCACATCTTGTATGTTAATCTTGGGATCTTTTTCATGTCTAGCAAAGGCTTCAATAAAGGTCCCTGTCTGGTTCCGTACATTAGAGGGATCCACGTAGTGAAAGATGGGCAAAACTGTCAACCTATTCTCTTTCATGCATCCAACTATCTTTGCTAGTTCTTTCAAGCACCACCTTGAAGAAGCGTAGTTACTTGAGAGAACGATGATTGCATTCTTGGATTCTTCTATTGCTTTCAAGAGCTCTGAAGAAATAGTTTTTCCTCGCTCAAGTTTCTCATCATCCCTGAAAGTAACGATGCCTTTCTCTTTCAAAGTAGTATAGAGATGGTCTGTAAAATTCTTGCGGGTGTCAACACCGCAAAAACTAAGGAAGACATCGTATTTCCAAGAAGAAGAAGAAGAAGAAGAAGAAGAAGAAGAGGAGGAGGAGGAGGTTGTTTGAGTGGCCATGGAAGCAATTGAAATTTACTAGCTTGTAAAACAATGTAACAGAGAGTGTTGAAAACTTGGAGAAAAATAGGAACAACAATAAGAGCAAGAGACTTCTTGCTGGTGATAATATGCAATTGATTTACACATCATGAAAAAGTGGTCAAAACGAGTAAACTTCCTGGAAGCCAGCTATAAAGGACAGCTATGAAGTTTACATATAAAAATAAAGAAATAAATAAAAAAGCATCATGTACATACAAATTTTTTTCTTTCAATTCAATAAAGCTGCCACTCTTTGAGGATTATAGAATTATATATTCTCTTTCCCTTTTTTTTTTTTTTTTTTGATAGTCTTTCCCATTTTCAATGCAACTGTTATTATGATTATTCTTTAGAGTTGGTGTGCAAGTGGCGACCCCTCTTCTTCCAGTTATCTTCCTATCCCAACAACTAGTCCTAGACCCAATTGTTAATAAGCATGTGAGAGATGCCACTAGTGTAAAAAATAGCTTTATTAAAAGTTTATATAAAATTGAACCACTAGTGTGAAAAATGAGGACTACAAGTAATGTATTGGTTCAAGGGTAAATGAGCCATTTTGAATCGTAGCAAGAATCTTTCAATTACATTAGGGAGCATCTTTTTTCTGAATCGTCAAAAGAATCCTCATAAGGAGTGATGATGTTGCTGCAGCACTGAGCCATACTTTGGTTGCAGTCTTCAATATCTTGATTGAATACCAAATGGACCCCGCATTGAATAGAGAGAAATACGGCTTAAAAGAATCTTCTGGTCTTAATGGTACTAGAGGGCTTGGCTGCAATTCTATGTTAAACAGAGTGTTTTGTTCATTACTCTAGGCTTAGTAGTATTTTGATTTTGTACTATGCTTTGACTCTGCTATCCATTCGAGCTCTTGTTGTAGTTGTAATGTTGGGTATTGTAGGAGTGTTGTTTTTAGGTAGATAAAATTTAAATACATGGTTATAGTTAAAAGCTTTACAATATATAATATAGATTGACATGGGAAAAGGACCAGGGCTTGCCATTCTTTCAATTTGATGTAACAATCATTGGAGTTTTCTGCCACTATTTTGGAAATGGGCGTTAATAATGGGAAAGGAAAATTATTGAGCCTGATTCTTCGTCTGTAGACCCACTAGCATGTATTCTGCCACTAGGTAACCTTAGTTAGTATGCAACAATCATTAGCAATTATGCATAATAAAAGATTTCAAAATGGAGGGACCATCGTTAGAAATTTTATGAGCTAGACTATAAGGCGCGTAATTCGCGACTCTTTTTCATTTATTTTTTAAAAAATATGTTTGTAACAAAGTAACTTAACTAAAAAGAAGAAAAAATAATAAAAATAATGAAAGGTAAAAAAAAAAAAAAAAAAAGAAAAGAAAAAAAAAGTGTAAAATAAAAATTATAAATAATTTTTCTTTGTATTTAAAAATAAGAAATGATCATTTTTATTATATCTCATCAAATGTATACTGATTTTTATTATATTTCATCAAATGTATTATACTAAGTCTATAAAAATAACTACCAATAACTTTCTAACCTAGTTGCATCGATTCCTTTCAATTGGGGTTTATATTCCGAGGTTGTATTCACTTAACAAAAAAAAAAAAAAAAAAAACTCACTTCACATTGTTTATAAATTTCAATCATTTTGGTAAACCTCAATTGTTTCATATAGGGATTCTAAATTTTTCTTTTATCAAAATTATTTGTAACAAAGTTGTTTTAGCTTTGGCTACAGAAGCTGCGTCCTCAACTTTAAGTCGGGTGTGGTTGGAAGACTGCCCTGAGTGCATTATTTCTTTTGTACAGTCGGATTCTATTCAATAAATTGAAAGCTATCGTTTCATTCAAAAAAAAAAAAACACTTACAACACTTTGATAGTATAAATAAATAATACAATTTGTCACATATTTATCCAATTTTTACCTTTTCTTACTTTCTTTTGTTTCTCTTTTCATCTTTTTTTGGGCAATTTATCACTTTTTAATTATCACATAAACAATATATGTGACCTTAGACGTCCATCATATAACAAATTGGTTCACGAAGATAAAAATGAAAATGTCATCTTAAGTCTAACACATATCTTTTAGGAAAAGTTAACACATAAAAAAAAAAAAAATTTAACATGTTATTCCCTTTACCCAAAAAAAAAAAAAGAAAAAGAATAACACAATTGCCTCTTTTGGCTATCTCTAAATAATAGTCCATTGATGTCCAAAATCTCAGATAATTTGAATGTTGTCTCACCAATTATAATATGAGTGTTGGAAAATAATTTATACTTAACGCTTTCCTCCCAAAAATATATTAAACAAATAGTTGTACAGTTATTTAGCATATCCAATTTTATAAAAATAAGATGATCAAGTCAAACTATATTTTATATAAGTTAAAAAAAAAATCGGTTACAAAAATAGAGGACTACAACTTAACCAAGCAAAAATACTTTGAATATATCCAATTGTATAAAAATAAAAACATCAACTCAAACTAAATTTTATATGTAGTAAAATAGTATCAGAAATTGTAAAATAAAAAATTAAAAAAAGAAAAAAAGGAAAGAAAAAAAAAATCATTTTTGGTTACAAAAAATAGATGACTACAACTTAACCAAGCTAAAATATTTCGAATGTAAAATATACATATTGCATATTGCGTAGAAAAACTCATCCTAATTATATCTTCCACTCTCTTCGAGACGAACTCAGCTAATGCATCTGCATGCATGAAAAAAAAATAAATAAATAAAAAACTATATAATCAGAATCAATTAAGATTTCTAATAATAATGAGGCACGTTTTACTCCACCCTTTAAGATCAATTCATTAAGGTATCTCATGACATAAGAACATCCTTTTACATAATTATAGCTAGAGTCATATAACTCATGAAAAAATTTCATATAATAATGCAAATGAATATTTTAAAAACATGAGATTGTGCCTCATGTTCCTTTTCAGTTTTCACAAAGGTATATTGTCATATAATGACTATCATCATTGATTTAACTTTTAAAGTAAAAAGGAAATGAAAATTTTATGGTCAAACCACATATATAGTTAAAGTATCATTTTTTGACATATCTGCAAGTATTAATAGCTATTTAGCATTCAACTTGGAAAAAACTCAACCTAATTGTAGCAGTTTATAATCTAAACAAATCTTTGCTCTTTAAATAAAGAAAATATAATTTTCAAATATGCAATTATCAGCATAGCAACACATAAAAACTTAATTTGAGAAAAGACAAAAATGAAGGTAATACTTATGTAAACTTTATCTTGCCCAAACTCTTATTTCCACTTAAATATTAAATATTAGAAAATAATTATACAATAGTAAGTAAATTAGACGCAAACAAAAAGAAAATATGCAAACAAAAAGAAAATATAATATAAATTAATACAAACCCAGGGATCGAATCCACGCACTCATAAAGGGATGAAACTTTTTGGGGAGAGGAATGATCATTGGGACGAATGCCCAAGTTGTAATTTAAATGCATATTTGAAATAACGCATATTGTGTTTAACAAATTTGGCTGTAATATATCTATTTATATCTGAATTAATTAATAAGACCATTTAATTTATTAAATATGAGCATTTAATTGGGTAGTGGGAATTTAATTTATTAATGGTGTAGTTTTTATTATGGGGTAGTAGGTATTTAATTTAGTTTATTTAATTCATGTGCTACCTAAGATGCTACGTGTCAAGCAAAAGACGTTGTCTTAAATGCCACATAACAGAAAGATGACAACGTCTTCTGATTTAATATATATATATATATATATATATATATATAAAGAGAGATGTATGTTCTGAAGGGAAGGTTGAATGTCAAACGAATAGGAAAAGGCAAAATAACAGCCGTTGTATAAAATAATTATTGCTTACTTTTATAAAGATATCAATAAATGACAGTCAAATATCAAAGCTTATTGCCTTTTTTAAAAAAAAAAAAAGTCAATAAATGGCATTAATTTTGGTATAAAAAAAATCAATAAATACATTTGTATTCGAAGAATAACGTCCAACCAAGCACCAATCTGTTTTACCCTTTGAAATACATCATTGTAATTTTTTTTTTATTTTAACCTTAGGTATCCAGGCCAGCGTTCCGTAGATACATGTATTTCGACTAATCCCAGGAGAATACGCAACATTCTACTAACACATGTACAACGATAGACGCAAGACTTTGCCTTTAGTAGGTGGCCTTAAGGAAACTCAAACTAGTGATCACTGGGGAACACACCCAAAGTCGGACCAGTTGAACTACCCGCCATGATTGTAATTTTAATTTTCATTACTAAAATTTCGATCTTTCATGTCCTTTTATTAGCATATAAAAAGCCATTTTAATCATACTGTGAATTTGGGCCAAACTTGGTAAAAAATGCATTTTTTTTTTTTTAATGTTTTTTGGCCAAACATGATTCTTCTGAAGTTTATTTGAAAAATGACAGAGTTTGGTTGCAAACTGATTTGTAGCCAACTTACTACAACCTACTTCGTGGCAACTAATAAGATCATCTATGCGTACTTTAGTCACATGACCTATTTAATGAGTCATGTGACTTCTTTAAATAATACATGTTGGTGGTCTTATAAACTGTCACGTAGTGGGTTGTAACAAACCGACTACAATTTGAAAAATAGACTGATTCAAAATCATCTTTCTTAAAGACGATTTTCATGGGAAAAATCGTCTTTCAGAAAGACGACTTCTGATTCAAAATCGTCTTTGTCCAAATTTTTCTTAAATTTAAAAAATACGTGAAAGTCGTCTTTACAAAAGACGATTTTTGATAAATTTTTTTGAAATTAGACGTGAAAGTTGTCTTTACAAAAGATGACTTTTGACCAAATTTTTCTTAAAATTAAAAAACCCGTAAAAGTCGTCTTTTGTAAATATGACTTTTAGATAATTTTTTTTGAAATGAGGCGTCAAAATTGTCTTTACAATAGACGACTTTTGACCAAAAATCGTTTTTTCAAAGACGATTTTGAATCAGTCAATTTTTCAAATAAACATCATAAAAGTTATGTTTAGCCCAAAAACATAAAATAAAACATTTTTTAGCAAGTTTGGCCTATGAATTTGAACTTAAAAACTGGGTAGGAGATTAGGAAGTTCTAAAATGGAAATTAAAAACGGATAGGAGAATGAGAATAAATATGGGTGGGATATATGTGCACATTTTAACAATCAATAAATTTCATTGCCTTTGGTATAAAACCTACCATTACTTTGTATGTGAAGAGTCAGATACAATCATAATAATGCTTTCCTTTCGTATAAAAAAATTATTAGAAAGGGAATGTATCATTTAATTGCACGTTGTAAATTCTTTGGCTAATCAGATTTCAAAAAAATCATTAATAAGTGGGTATTAATAGGTAGTTATTAATAGGGGCATTGAAAAAAAAAAAAACCTAAAAAAGGAATTAGCAGTGACTTATTAATTATTATGGAAAATTATTCGGTAGTTCGTAATTACAAATAAATGTGTAGTCCCCCTCTCACAAAGTGGTGAGTCCTACCATGAATTTTATTTGTGGGACCCACCATTCATGTTGTGGGACTCACTATTCATGTGAGAGGGAGACTATGAATTTATTTGTAGTTCTAAATTACTGAATAATCACTCGACTTATTATATTGGTCTTGATGGCAATTATTTTGATTCAATTTTGATGACAATTATATTTGTAACAGAGGAAATTAAGAGTCCAATTCCCCATTCCACGAATAAAGTTTCACTCCACCACTTTAATGTAATTGCAATTGAAATTTTTATTTTTGTAGATAAACGCATTGATCACAGAAGCAAAAAATAAAATAAAATAAAGGGAGACTAACCATCAGCTCACCATTTTAATGTAACGTCTGCAATTGATTTTTTATTTTTTATTTTGTAGATAAACACATTGATCACAGAAGCAAAAATCAAATAAAATAAAGGAAGACTAACTATCAGCTCACCACAACACTCCAAATCCAATGTGACAAAGTGAAAGCATGTCTCATTAAGTGCATTAAAAAAAAAAAAAAAAACTGTTTGATGCTTCAGCTATTAATTTAGTATATAGATTGTTTCCAAAGAGGAAAAGAAATAAAGGAGATGGATGTGGTTGAATACTAAGAAAGGACTTATGGCCATGAGACATTGATCTGCCCTAGTTGCCTAGGTGTTTAATTAGTATCAATGTTGATCTATTGATTTGGAGAATATTAAGAAATCATCAATGTAAACAATTGAAAAAGTTGTAAAATGTGTAAAAATATCATTCATAGTGTTTTGAATTTCACTCGAGACGTTTTTGAGTCCAAAGGATATGACATTCCATTCAAAATGTCCAAAGGGGTTTTATATTTAAAAAGTTTTATATTTATCTTTTTCATTAATTTGTATTTGCTAAAAGCCATTTTTCATATCAAATTTGGAAAAAATTGATGCATTATAAACTTTTGATAACAAATCTTTTTGGTTAGGCATTGGGTATCTTATCCTTTTTTTTTTTTTTTTTAGGGGTTTGTAATTTATAACTAATCTTGGAGCACCTCTTTTGATCTCTGCATTTTTTTGAACATAGAAAGTAGAGCGGCTCCATGGAGATTTACTTTTCCTAATTAAACCTTTATCTAGTAATTCTTGGATTATTTTTTTACAATATTCTAATAATTCTTGCACTACAACAATATGCTTATTTGGTGACGAAATCTAGCGACAAAATTCTTTTTTGTTGCCCAAAACCTATCTTAGGTCACGAAATATTTTATTTGTCGCCAAATATAAATCTTAGGCAAATTTCGTCGCTACATTGTAAAACCTATAGTTTTTTGGGTGACGAACCATGTTTCATTGACAAATGAACTTTAGGCGACAAAAAGAAATTTGTCGCCAAATACTATTTAGGCAACGAAAAAATTCGTCACTAAATGTTGAAAGTATTAGGCTACAAAAATATTTCGTCATCAAGACTATTCGGCGACCAGCATTAGTCGACGAAACGATTTTTGTTGCCTAATGTACTATTTTGTCGCCTGGTACATCAAGAGACGAAATTGAGACTTTTGTGCGACGAAAAAGGTTTTGTTGCCGTAGACCTATTTTCTTGTAGTGTTGATTCATTTGAATTGACGTAGTTTTGTTGGTATGGTTTTCTCGTTAAAATTTGATTTGTAACGTAAATCAACAATATGCTTCTTTCTATGCCAAATGGCATTTGGTAAATTTGCACAGATTTCAGACTTGATTTTATTTTCGAAATTTTCAATTTGTTGTTTTAGTAAAGGAAGTTCTAATTGTTCTTCAATCCTTTTAAATTAAATCTAAAAAATAAAATGGTTATCTTATAGATTTTTATTTTTTCTTTGTTTACTTACAATAATTGAGAATAGGAGGATTCAAACCTAGATTCTCCTTATAAGAATATCTAGACAATGTCATTGATGTATAAGACAATGCAAACTGTTTGGGGTGAAATTTATCCTTCATTTTATGCTAAAAGCATGACATTATTTGCTTCCTTTTCTTAATGAAAGGTTTGCAAAATTTATTTGACAAAAATTGCCTTTCAAGAATGCATGTTTTGCTTCATCAAAAATTAAAAATTAACAAAGAAAAATGAAATAATATACCAAAAAAACAAGCTTTTTATAAAAGGTTGAAGAGAATAGAGGAATAAAATGACATAGTGGCCATTAATTGACCAAGAACAGATTGAGGTGTTCCAAGTTCCAATTGTTTTGAACTGTGAAAGTTGCTTTTACGTTACTTTGGATCCCCATTTTTAGTCACCTAAAGAAAAATTCCTAATTCAATGATGTGGATTTTAATTTAATCTAATGAAATGGATAGGAAACAAAGGAGATGAATGTGCTTGAATTTGAAAGCGAAATTTTAATACTTGATTATTTAAGTTCTTAATTACAGTTTTAATTGGATATGTTTTTTTTTTTTTTAATACCTATCTAGTACCTTCATCCATCTTAGTAATTATTTATTAAGTTTGATAAACACTGTTTGTTAAACATTGATTGATCTATAAAATATTTCATTTACATCTTTAACTCTCTGCTTGTAATTTTTTTTGAAAGATAATATATATACTATATTATAAAACAAAATTTTTTTTTAAAATTTTTTGTTTACTTTATAATAATTTGACACTTCAACATTTAAATCTTCACAAATTTCCACCGCATTATTATTTATTTATTTTCTTTTTATTTGTTTATTCTCCTTAAAATTACCTCGATACAATACCTACTGCTATGCCTCCTCCAGTCCTCCATTCTCAAACCTACGACTTATTTCATTTGTGCATCACAATCCCTTTCCTCTTCTACCTACTCACCACCGAGAGCATCGACGGCATCGACATCACGCTCTTTAGTGTTGGTCGCTGCATCAGCAAACTGCCTCAGAAAGGTAAAATTGTGGTCAACAACAATTCCTTCTCTTTCTCCGTCTCTCTTTGTAACACCAACGATTCAATTTTTTTTCTTATTTGAATTCACCTTCTCATTCAGAGTAAGCTGAAAATTTGTAGTATTTTTTCTTTTGGTTTTATGAATTTATGATTATTTATTATTGTTGAATGTCATATGTTCGATAAAATTCCTTTTAGACGAGATAGTGATTTTTTATTATTCGATATTCTCCCCTCATCCTAATATAAATTTGCATGTCTGAGCCGTATGGTGCACAAATCATTAGTTTCAAAATATGTAAATTTGAATGATTTACTATTTTTTTTCTAAAGAACAAGCTGAATACTTAAATACTATGGTTATTAAATTTTTCTTGATTTTAAAAAATTTTCTGATTTGAATCTTGCTCCTAAATTTTCCAATTAACCAAATAACTGGGTGCGTACATGCTAGAAATTCTGGGTTTCTGCATTTTAGGAAGTTTAGGACATATACTTCATTACTTTGTGGCTTTCTAAGTTATTGTATGGTATGTATACCAAACTTGAATCTTTGACTCAGTTCATGGCATAAATGGCAAAGTATCTTGATTTAGTGTTAATGGGATGAAACCTATTAAAATCAAACACTATAATCCTTGATAGTTTCTGCATAGCAGATACTAATTTAATAGCTTTTTCTTGGTGTTAAATTTTACAGTACTATAATTTCTGCATAGCAGATAAATTGAGGAACTTAGAGGTTCATTTTGTATTATAAGGAGCAGTGACAGTCTCTTTCATAACATGAAATCTTCCCTTGCTTCAATTTTATTTTCTAGCCTTAGGTTCCAAAATTCCTATTGGTAGACAGATAAATTTTGTGTATATGACTGACTATCAAATCATTATAAGGTTTATCTTTGCTGCCAATTAGAAATAATGCATTTTTTGCATAACCATGGGAGCCTAACTATGGAGGGGAGTTACATTCACATGGAGACCACTAATAAAGACTCTTATCAAACAAGTGAACAAGACCTTGGGGCTCTTTCATGATTATATTAAACCAATTATAATACAAAATAGATAAATATATTTTATGCTGGACTTTTTATTTACCCTCAATTGAGTTTCTGCCTGAACTGAACCCTTCTGTAGGTAGACTGCTCTATTTAAAAAACCTTGGGATTGGGAGATTCAATTGCATGTCTGAGACTAATAGCAGTAAGCATGGGACATGTCACCTGTTGAGTATAATTTATATGTGTGTGTATAAATGTTTGACACTGAGCTGTAAAGAAATTTCCTGTCGAGTTTCTTCAGGATTGTGAATTAGTACTTTCTGTCTCCAGGTTAGCTTATGAGGGATTCGATTATATCCTCAATGAACACAATGTACTCTATTATGGAACCTCAATTTGATCCAAGTTGGAATCTTTTTATATTCTACCCTGCATGACAAAAAAATCTTTTGCAGCATTCGAGTTATATTATTATCCAATCTAGTCAATGAAGAAGAAATGATGGGTAAATTCTGCCTATCTCAATTATTTTCAAGCCTACAATGTCTGCAAAGTTTCCTTACCAAAAAATGTCTGCAAAGTTTAATTGATCTATCAATTTGGTCTTTGACTTATTTTTTTTTATTTTTATTTTTTTCATTTGGTCCCTAAATTTCAGATGGGTCAATGTGGTCCTTCCATTAGGGAGCAAATTGACAGCTTGCACAATCTTTTTCTGATTCGTAATAAAATCCATTGAAACAGAAAGGCAAAACTTGGGATGTATACTAGAATAAAGCCCAGCTTTCACAAAACTTGAAGGGACCAATTAGTAGTATAGCCTATTTAAAGGAGTGTAAGGCTATAGTAAGTTAGTAACTCAATATTATTTGGACTTTGAGAATTTCAGGTTGATTTAACTGAAAATCAAATTTCAATTTTAGATCAAAGCAGAAGTCATCAAATTAATTAAAGATGTTTTACATATAGCATGTGAAATAGGTCTTAGGTTGCAAAGCACAGGTGGTTTTGGCTCAAAAGAGTCACCATTTCATGTAGAAGTGCCAAACATTAGCACATCTAGAGCATCTTTCATAAAAAACCCAATTTTGCAGGAGCAGCACTGGGAAGTGACCTATTACGGAAATGAGACTTTGGTTGGAAGGCCTTGTTATGAATTACAGTCACCCTTACGGAAGGCTCTAGATTTATTCTGATGAACCTCTTATAAGAGATTTAGATGGGACAAGGTAGTGTTGGTATCTAGACTGTAATTCGGAATTTTTAGTGATTCTAGTTTGTTAAGTTTGTAATATATTGCATTAATACCATTACTAGTAGATTTTTTAATTTTTAAGAGAGGTTTGAAGACAGGAGTTTTTGTTGTTAAATAATGTCTTGGTAAAACTAGTCTAGGTTAATCAGTTTCTCCTTGCTCCAGTTGCTGCGTTAATGATTTTGCAGCTATGTTTTCTCTAAAATACACATTTATTTGCATACTTGGATCAATATCTGACCGAATTCATGTCCACAGATTAAGGCACTCCTTGGTGATTATGATGCCATCCATGTTCGTCGTGGTGATAAAATAAAGAACAGGAAGGACAGATTTGGAGTTGAAAGGAGCATGCATCCCCATCTAGATAGAGATATACGTCCTGAGTTTATCCTCTGCAGAATTAAAAGAACTATTTTTATTGCCTCCAATGAGAGGACGCCTGGATTTTTTTACCCTCTCTGTGTCAGGTAAACCCTCCTCCCCCCGTCTCTGTCTCTCAACTCTCAAGCAAATTAAGATGTTGAAGAGTTTTCACTGAAGAGAATATGTTCTGTTGTAAACGCAAATCCAATCATTTCTGTGCTATTACATGAGAACTTGATGACAGTCCATCGTAGGTAACATTTGAGTGGTAAAGTGGTGGCAGTAGAAATAAATCACAATATTGCATTTGTAGGTGGATGAGATTGACTAGCCTTTCATTACATTTACACCAATATGATTACTATTTCCTTTTTTTAAGATGAACACCTTTAAGCTTGTGCACATGTTCTAGAAATCATGTATCATGCACCTTTCATCATAATTTTGTCTTTTGCATTGACACATATATCAACTATATATCTGAGGTTGGCCGCAGAAAATCATGTCCAGTAATTCTACCATTGACAGCATATCTTCAGGATTTGGGTTCAATAATTTAATGGGTTTGGCTAGGACTCACTGTTTTCTGCCACGAGTCGTGTTTTTTTTTTTCCTGGCATGTTCAGTCAACATTCTTACATGCACCATCAAATGGTACCTTACTGTATTCATCTGACTTGCAGTTTCCTTATGGTTTCCAGTTTGACAGTGAAATCACTTGGGCACGCATATACCTTTTTTCTTCTTAAACCGAATTTTCAGTTTGTTCTTTTTTCTTTATTGTTGTGGGGGAAAACAGAGAGTGAAAAGGGTGGGTGGTCTGCATGTTTTGTTACATTCAGTCTTTCTCGGAAGTTATTTGGCGGTGCTTTTTGGCTCAAACTCAGATGTCTTGAGGGTTCAAATTGTCATGTCGAGACCTGCTGACCTTGATTCTTTTTTATCCGTGTTTGCAGGTACAAATTGGCATATTCATCAAACTATAGCTGGATCCTGGATCCCTTGATTGAAAACAACTACCAGTTATTCATTGCTGAGAGACTTATCATGATGGATGCCAAAACATTCATCGAAATATTCAAGGAAGATGAAACTTCACTCAGCCTCACTGATGACGCAAAGAAGAACACCAAGTCATGGCAAACACCTATTTATACCTTGGATGAAGAGGGAAGGTGACGGGGCTTTAATAAAGAGTTTTTTGATTTCTCTACGACTAAGCTCATTATTTCGACTGATTTCCATACAACACAAGCAGACAACCTAATTTGCATGTCAAAAAGTTTCACATAGAAAAATCTACGTTTTGGGAGAAAATGAGAGGCTGACCACTTAAAATTGATGTTGTAAATTGTGTTACGAGATAAAGATAGGCTTGTATGTATTCTTGATAAATATGTATATTTGTATTGAAAATCGATGTGTTTATTCTTGTTCCTTATTGCATATTTCTGCATTTGCAAGTCTTCACTAGCAAAAATGGTAATTCATGCATTCTATGAGACCTTTAGCTCAGAATCTACACTCCCACGTTTAGTTGTGACAATCTTACTCCGCAGGGCCTTCTCTAGAAGACAAGTTCATATCGAATTGATCATTGGGGTTTCAACTTTTCTTTGTATTTTCTTAGATATTGAAGCATAAGAGCACAACCTAAAAAAATGGATAGTTTTTTTTTGGTGATCCTGCAGCACCAACAAATTGAGCTCCTCTTGCTCTATGTTAGCAAAGATAAATTATGATGGTATGAAAGAGCTATGCTGCCTCACAAATTTGGTGGGGTATTAGTTGTAGGGTAAAACTTAGGTACAAATTTGGTGGGGTATTAGTTATAGGGTAAAACTTAGGTACAGTTCCTTAGGTTAAGTATATTAGGTTCTCCAATTGAATTCAAACACATGGTTGCATTAACCAATGAAACACAAATAATGTTATCTTTTCCAAGAATATTTAAATTCAATGTATTTGAATTCAATTAGGAATCTAATATACTTGACCTAAAGAACTGTACCTAAGTTGTAAAGCACTCGCTCTTCAATTCAATAGACACTATTCAATTAAAAAAAATATATATCTAGATTATTGCATTTTAATATTACATCAGAGAAATTACACTAAAAAAAAAAAAAAAAAACACCGAGAAAAGGCCTCCCTTGAACAATACTACAAAAATATGTCCTGTTTAATAACAACCCAAACAACCAAACTTTCTTGACCATCAAAAACATATAAAAGAACCTAAAGAATCTACAAAAATATGTCCTATCTAATGAAAGTGTGAAACTCCAAATAGGCAAACTTTCTTGGCCAACAAAAACAGAGAAAAGAGCCCAAAAAATCCACAAAATCTCCTCCCTAATGAAAACCCAAATGCCCAAACTCACTTAATGAACAAAGAGGGATGGTGATTGAGGTGTTCCAACTGTTTTGAATTGTGAAAGTTGTTTTTACATTACTTTGGATCACCATTTTCAGTCACCTAAACAAAATTTCCTAGTTAAACACAGATCCCATCTCAATAAAGCTTAGCTCTTTCATTTAAAAAATGGATAAAAAATACTGAAGAAGCATATGAATATAAATCTATCTTAATCTAACCTATATTAGGGTGACCTTGAAGCTTAGATTTTGATATTAGTTGGCTGTAAGCCTGTAACATGAGAGGACAATTAAAACGTAAATAGAAAGAGCAACAGATTCACCAAAGCAATAGAGATAAAAAAATGAGAGAGATGGATGTTAGTACAAGGATCTAAGTTGGAACACAAGACATAAATCAATCCTTTTAAATTTTACTAGTCCAGGTTTAAATTTTATAATATGCCATTTTATTTTGTTTTTATTTATTTTTTTATTTTTTTAGAATACTAACACATCAATTATATATGAGCTACGATCCAATACACATATCTGGAGCAAAATACTTTCCAAGTCCTTCAAGCTATGGGGTAAGTGGAGATATCAGATAGATAATAGAAGTATTTCATGTGATTACATAATTAGCATGCATTTAACAACAAATAGAAGAAAAATACAAACTGCATCACAATACATTTATCATGATCCATTCCAAAGGATTTGAAGTATAATTGTAAGATTACAAGGGAAGAAATATAAGTTCATTATCAATGACGATGCTTTCCTTGTGTCCTTCAATCCGATGATAGTCCTTGCTTGTAACACCAATAACTGCTCCGACTTCAGCCATCCCTATTGCGAACCAACGGAAAGAAATGGCACTAGTTAATAGATAAAAGTGGGTCTAGAAGTGGACTTAGATCTAACTACAAACATCATGTTTAGAATGGTCTAAACTCAAATGCATATAGAGTCACTAGTACTACTTCTTGTTAAATAAAATGACATAAATATGAAACCAAACCATGAAAACAACATCCGAGATCATGTAGGATAGTATGCAACTTTGGAAAATTTGATGGACATGAAAGTTAAACAGAGCAAATACATAAATTTCGTTATAATAAATTTCAACTAACTATTAAAGTATTCATCCTTCAATTTTTTTTTTTTTTTTTTTTAAATGAGGCAGTACTAGTGTGAGTTGAAGTCCCCATGGGAAAGTTATATCTAATCACAAAGAAAGGAAGATATAATGAGCTCTTTTAAATAAATCTATAGACAGAAGACTAGGAGGTGGATGACATACCAGTCACTTAAGAAGGAAGAGCTCAAAAATAAGCAACAATGCAGATAAAGAACCCATGTAGTGCTTTATTGTTTGCTTGAACTCTATATAACATCATGTTGTTATTAGACAAAGCCCACACTTCTGCTTTGTCAAGCTTGGGCAGCTGCTAGCAAGTGAATCCTCAATGCAATTGTATTGATTCACCCAATCTGGAAGTAACCCGCATGGTATATAGGACAGTCACATCAATTCACCTAGGTGGAACAACATGACATTGGTTTCCAAATGACAAATAAGATGATTTTATGCTAAGTAGCTAAATGCTTGTGGACTGAAAAAGAAGCACATAGATAACAAGGAAAAACAAATAAAATAAAATTTTTATGCTGAGTAGATCAATAAAGATGATTTTGACCAGCAATAACACAACTAATGATATACAAAAACAACGCACAAAGAGTAAGATCCTTTTGGATAATTAAAATCTCTCAAGAATGCTCCTTGGGATGGAGGGAACTCCTCAAGCTTGGAGAGTTAACAACACAGTTTATAAGATCTGTGGAGGATGGAAATAAATATTTTCTTATGGCTAGATTGGTGGCATCCTGATGATATTCTTTACAGTATGGTTACAGAGTAGTATATGATGCTGCAAGCAGTCTTTAAGGTAAAAGTTTCAAGTGTATTGAAGGAAAAAAGCTAGGTCTGGAAGCCACATAGGTCTAATTCTCTGGTTTCTATAAAGAGCAAACTTCCTCTAGTGGACATTGGAGAAGTAGATAGACCTAAGGGGGGCATTTACACCAGATAAGAAACTTGGAATCAAATTCAATCGAGGTTGTCTGAGGTTGATTGGTGGAAGCTAATCTGGTTTTCTATTGCCATTCCTAAACATGCTTTGGTCACTAGGCTTGCTATGAGAAACAAATTATCCACTTGGGATAAACCCTTATGGTGGGATATTTTGTGTGCACTCTACAGAAGTTGCATAGAAAGTCGAGACCATTTATTTTTCTAATGCAGTTTGTCAAAAAGATTGTGGAAGGAAGTCATGAAGAGATGCCTCATAGACCCTCTTGTAACAAATTGGAATAAGGTTGTTGAATGGGGTTGGAAAGTGTAAAAGGTAAGAGCCTTGAAGCTTGTTTATGTAAGTTAGCATTGGGGACAGGGGTGTGTTTTACCTTTTACGGAGTCAGAGAAATGCCAAAATTCATGGAGTGAATATTTTAAGTGAGGAACAGTTGTTGAAGAAATGGGATATTGGTGTAAGGATTGTAGCTAGAGGGAATTTCAAAGACTCTAGCAGGAATAGATCTCTGTGTAATAGCTGGAATATTCCACGATCTGTTCTCTAAGTGAAGGCGGAGAATCCTATCTCCTATGTAGTAGTGCAGCATGTATTTGATGTTCTAGTAAGAGCGAAGATTTAATTAGGAAAAGCTAGGAAGTGTTTCTTTAGTTTGCCAAAAGCCTTGTTTGGCTTCAAATATGTTTGTATCATGTCTAGTTGCTGCATGTTCCTTTGTACTGAGTGATCATGTAGGTATGCAACTTTAGAAAATTTGATCGACAGAAAATTTAAATTGAGAAAATACGTAAAATGGTATAAAAGTCTTCTAACTGTTAAAGTATTAATCCACTGAAATTTTGAAAAAAAAAAAAATGAGGCAATGCTAATGTGAGTTGAAGTTACAAATGGGAAAGTTATATCTAATCAAATCACAAAGAAAAGAGGAAATAAATGAGCTATTTTAAATAAATTTACGATAGAAGACTAGGGGGTGGATGACATACCAGTAACTTAGAAGGAAGAGCTCAAAAGTAATGAAGGCAGCAGTGCACAGTGCAAGCAGAGGAAAGGTTATTCTACAACTCGTTTTTCCTTGTCTTTAAGCATGGGATCAATGGGTGTTCTGAGTCTTTTAGGTTGAACTTCCTCATCATAGCTTCTAGTTCTACTGGGTCTTGCTTCACCATTACAATTTCCTTATTTCTTTCTCTATTATCAATCATCCATTGACAAATGAGACCCCAATAATCGGATAAAGAGGCCGTAGTGAAAAAGCCCTCACTTCTGCACTGCCAAGCTTGGGCAACTGCCAAACTGGTAGCAATTGAAGCTTCAATGCAACTATATTGATTCAACCAAAATACCTTAGGCTCTATATTCTCAATAAACCAATATATATATATATATATTTATTAATTAAAACAAGGCTTATTAAAGTTTAATAATAGTTGTTCTACTTTTAAATGAGTAAAAAAAATCAGATTAAAAAGAAAAGAAATGCAAGTATATGCCAAGGAATTTAAAAAGGGAAAAAAAGTATGTATATATATAGAAAGAGAGCAAAGTTTCCTCTTTCCATTTGATTTTACAACAAATTGGAGTTGTAAATTTGTAGTAATTACCATAAAGAGAGAGCAAAAGAGTTGTAGAATAACCTTTTCTACTATATAAAAGTAATTACCACAAAAAGATGAGCACACAATCAGTTGCACATAACTTCTTTTCTGCTAGCAATGCAACAATTTCTAAGATAAAAGAAATATGGTGACTTACAAAAATTCATGAAAGCTACCACTTTCACTGTGATCACTCTTCCTCTTCCTCACAATCAGAGTTACCTTGTCCTTGGGTGCTTGAATTCCCAATCCAATTTCCCAAACGCGGAATGAATCTTTCAATTAGATTAGGGAGAAACTGTCGTATCCTCTTTGGGTGTGGCACATCTATGTCATTAGAATTTAGAGGTCCAGCCAGCTCAACCTCATCATAGTCATCACGGCTTCGCTTAATTATGCTATCTTTTGCGGAATCGTCTACATCATCCTCATAAGGAATGATGCTGCACCCACCCATAGTTTGGTTGAGATCTTCCTCGTATATCAAATGGGCCCCGCATTTCGTAACCTCCAAGCCTGGAACTTTGGGTTCACATATGATCTCAATCTGAATGAATCCATTAGCATCGCTTTGACTCAATGCTTCTTTGTAGTACTCTCGTAAAAAGTTATAATATAACAGCCAACGGTGGTGCGATTCAATCTTACCAAATTCTTCGGATAAACGAAGGCCCACCCTATCTAATTGAACTCCGTTGACTTTAACGGAACACCAAAGATAATGTGTAATTTTATAATCTTCAAAATCTTCAAAATCTTCAAAATCTTCAAAATCTCCAAAATCTTCAAAATCTTCAAAATGAATTTGGTCAAGTGGATGATGCTGGCGGAATACATGAACAACGCATACAGCGATTCCCATACATTTGTAAAATAAATCTGAAGGCACTTGGAGATTCATTGAAGACCCCACTTTTTGGTGGCTAAACCATTTCGGAATTTCACTTCCAGGAATCACGAGACAATGACCATGACTGTATCGGTTAGAGTGCTCCTGAAACATACAAATCATGATGCTTAGAACTTCAAATGCAAGAGAAAGAGAGAGAGAGTGTGAGTAAGACAGAAACACCTTTTTGAAATAACGTCTTAGCATTGTTAAGAACAAGTCATCGTAGCCTTGATTCTCAATCAATTTGAAGCAATTGACAAGGTGAAGATGCAGTGGAAAATCGTCTTTTGGTCTTATTGATAATGTTTCTAGTGACGTACACTCTATTGCATCAATAAATTTAATATTTAACGGAAGCCCGAGCAACAACCGAAGATCCGTGCAACCACACAAATGAAGGTCTTTCAGTTTAGATAGTCGAATGATACTTTTAGGAAGGCAAACAAATTTATTTCTTGTCAAATTTAAACCTGTTAAAGACAGCAAGTGGACAAAAACATCAGGAATTGCCCGAAGGTTGCAATAACTTAGATTCAGGTCAGTCAAAGACCATAAGCCAGATAAAGAATGCTGTAACATGCTCATGGGAACTGGACATCTTCTTCGCATTAAAAGAAAACTGAGGAGATTATTCGATGATTTAGATGATAGCTCTTCACATCCACGTAGAGATAGTACTGTGATATTTTTTAAGAGAACCATCGACGAAGGTAGCCTTGTTATAGCAGTTCCACTCACATCTAGCTCCTCCAGGCCTTTGATATTCCCCAAGTTTTCTGGCAGTTCGTCAAGTTTTGAGCAGCCAGATAAAGCGAGAGTTTTTAAAGATGTCAAACTACAAATGGCATTCGGAAGACTTGAAAGGTTTTTGCAGTGTCTTAGATCCAATGTAATAAGACCAGTTAAATGCCCCACTGGTAGAGTTTTTATAGCAGTCTCGTTCAAATTAAGTGCCGACAGACATGACATATTTCCAACAATCTCTGGAAATTTCTTCAGTCTTGAACAACCAGAAAGAATAAAAACTTCAAGAGATTCCAAGTTGATCTTGTGTGGAAGGCTTTCAAGGCGTTTGCAACCATTGAGATCCAATCGAATAAGCCGTTTGAGATTTCCAAGAGAAGCATGAATCTTAGATAGTCTTGTACAGCGTTGAAGAATCAACTGCTTAAGATTTGGGATTCCATTGAATTCCGGGGTCTCGATCAAGTATTGAGAGTCACTCAGGTCAATGACTTTTAACTCATCTAAAAACTGTTATAAACCAATACATAATTAGATAAGCTCAAACCTTAATGAAAAGGAAGGAAATACACATTTGCATAAGTTGAAAATCTTACCACAATTCCTTTCCACAATTGTTTGATGCGGCTGCAATGCATTCTTAGTTCAACAAGTTGGTTTGGATGGAAATTGGTTGGCATGGATTTTAAAGGATATCCATGCCATTCTATAATGCGTAACTCATTAGAAAGATAATTGAGGCCTTGTGGAAGTTGCATGTTACCAATTTTAAGCAATCTCAATTTTTTCATCTTTGAGAAGGCTTCGGCACTCAAGTGTTCCTCTTTTTCATTAGGTGTGTTTAGCATTATGCCTTCAACTGCCTCTGTTCCCTAATAACCAAAAACAATAAAATTAGAATAACTAACAAATCCTTAGAAGAATATATATACTTTTCAAATTTTATGACTAGAGTAGTCAACTTACACTATTATTCTTCAATACATGAAGGACATCTTCACAAAGCCACAACCTACTACGTCCACCGGGCTCTTTAGGGGATTCACGACGAACAATTTCTTTACCCATATCTTGTAGCAAATCAT
Organism: Fagus crenata; assembly: GCA_014362285.1. Classification (NCBI taxonomy): domain Eukaryota; kingdom Viridiplantae; phylum Streptophyta; class Magnoliopsida; order Fagales; family Fagaceae; genus Fagus; species Fagus crenata. Next base: position 23,243 of record BKZX01026897.1, read on the forward strand.
GCATCCACAAAGTTCCCTTTTCTTTAATGAATATAAGAGATTTGTCTACGAGGACATCAAGACTGTAGTCTGGATAGTAACCAAAACTTTCTAGTATATCTCTTATACAGTCTTTGTCCTCTCCTTTGAAGAAACATGCAATATCTAAAAATAGTTGTTTCTGCGTATCCATTAGCCCATCAAAACTTACCTTTGGTCTATTTACAATGTTGCTGTAAGGTTCTACTTTTAGTCGATCACGAGCACTTTTCCATGATTCCACACTTCTACCAAACAAAAAAGAACCTAAAACTTTAAGAGCTAAAGGAAGGCCGTTAGTGTAATTCACAAAATCTTTAGACAAATCCACATAATTTTCTTCAGGATGGGGTTTCTTGAAAGCCCTCCAACTAAAAAGCTCCAAAGCTTCATCATCATTCAACCCCTCAGTTGTAAACACATCATCCACTCCATGTCTTCTCAACAAATGGCTATCTCTACTTGTTATAATGATTCTACTCCCGACACCAAACCAATCATGTTTCCCTGCTAGTGCTTCTAATTGTTCGTCTCCATCCACATCATCAAGAACAATAAGAACCTTTTTATTGCGAAGTCTGTTCCCTATAAGATCAATCCCCTCACAAATATACCATATATTTATTTCTTTAGCCATGAGGATCCTACAAAGAATTTGTTGCTGTAAAAAAACTAGACCTTGATTTTTAGTTTCTTCTCTAACATTATAAATAAAGCAGCTAGCTTCAAAGTTACTAGAAATACTTTGATAAATTTCTTCTGCAAGAGTTGTTTTACCCGATCCACCCATCCCGCAAATCCCAACAAAGCGGACACCACCCAACCCTACACCCAAATATAAATCCAACATTTCCTCCACACGGGAGGCTATTCCAACAAGGCCTTCTTCGGAAGCACTTGAAAATTTAAGATTCAACTCACTAATTATCCTTCCAACGATTTCTTGGATAACTATTGATTCATCCCTGCAAATAAGATAACAAAATTATAATTTTGATGAGACAGAGCTAGCCACATTTAAGGACAAAACATTAAGCATAAGTACAATCTTAGCTTCCTTAAGTAGCAAAGTGATATTCTAAAAGTATATAATATGGCATATTATATGGTCTAGTTGAGAGACATGTGTTTCCCGTTTAATGAGTTGAGAGTGTAAATGCCTCCCTAATCATTTTGTTAATTATTAAACGTGATTAGTAAGATATTACGTGTTTTTCTAAAATTAGTGGAGCGGTGTATATTTACAAAACACTCACCAGACACATAAGGTTAAAAATATATATATAAAATATGTTACCTATCATGTAAATGCCATCCGGAGATATTGCCTACTTCTTTCAAGGCAGCTTTCCACTCTTGCATATCCTTTATGTTGATCTTGGGATCTTTTTCATGTTTAGCAAAGGCTTCAATAAGAGTCCCTGTCTGGTTCCGTACATGAGAGGGATCCACATAGTGAAAGACGGGCAAAACTCTCAACCTATTCTCTTTCATGCATACAACTATCTTTGTTAGTTCAATCAAGCACTGCCTTGAAGAAGCGTAGTTACTTGAGAGAACGATGATTGCATACTTAGACTCTTCTATTGCTTTCAAGAGCTCTAGAGAAATATATTTTCCTCGCTCAAGTTTCTCATCATCCCTGAAAGTACTGATGCCTTTCAGTTCCAAAGCAGTATAGAGATGGCCTGTAAAATTCTTGCGGGTGTCAACACCGCAAAAACTAAGGAAGACATCGTATTTCCAAGAAGAAGAAGAAGAGGAGGAGGCTGTTTGAGTGGCCATGGAAGCAATTGAAAATTTGCTAGCTTGTAAAAAAATATAAGCTTGTAAAACAATATACGAGAGAGTGTTGAAAACTTGGAGAATTTAGGAACAACAATACGAGACTTATTGCTGGTGATAATATGCAATTGATTCCCTCGATTTAAACATCGTGAAAAAATAGTCAAAGTAAACTTCATGAAAGCCAGCTATAAAGGTTTTTATTTTTGGGTAGAGACCAGCTATGAAGTTTCGGTGTATATTTGTTTTCATTATCAAAAAAAAAAATAAAGGTAATTTGCTTGGAGACAAGTCAATAAAGTTTAGAGTCGGTGTGCAAGTGGTGACCCCTCTACTCATTAAAAAAAAAAGTGGTGACCCCTCTTCTTCCAGGTATCTTCCTGCAACAAACTACCCAATTGTTATGGGAACAAGAATATGAAAGTTGCCCCGAAACAATTTAATTAACTAGTCTAATATAGCTTTATTAAAACTTTAGATAAAATGAACCACTAGTCTGAAAAATGAGGACTACAAGTAATGTATTGGTTCAAGGGTAAATGAGCCATTTTGAAAGGATTGGAATAGTTTCATTCTGTGCATTGGAGTACAAGCGAAAAAGTAGTGTGTTCATAAAATTGTAAATGCAATTGTCTGATAGC
>BKZX01026900.1:0-20611 GCA_014362285.1 Fagus crenata
CCAGAAGCCAGGAACGCTGCTACGGAGGCCATTATTGCAATAGCAGCAGATTCAGGAGCAACCTGTTTTACCGCAGAAGCTCATGCCAGTCGTGCCTTCCTGGAAACCACCAATGCAGTAACTTTTACGGATGAGGACATGGAGGTCCAATATCCAGACCACCGCCGGCCCCTGTATGTGTCTGCTGTGATCAAAGATGTGCAAGTTAGGAGAGCCCTGGTAGACACAGGCTCTTGCTTGAATCTGATTCCTTTGAGCACTCTTAAAGCAGCCAACATTCCACAACATAAGATCCAAGGTGCTCCTATTGAAGTGACAGGATTTGGAAGAGCAGCGGAATACACCATGGGGCATATACAGTTAGTCTTAAGAGTTGGGCCCATCGTGGCTCTTACACGATTCCATGTCGTGAATTCAGAAGTCCCATACCACGTGCTGCTTGGCAGACCATGGCTGCACAAGCATAAGTTGATCTCGTCCACCTATCATCAGTGTATCAAAGGAAGGCTCAATGGGAAGCCAATCCGTATAGCAGCAAATCCCTCACCATTTGACCAAACCGAGGCACATTTCATTGAAGCAGCCCTGTATGACGAGTTGTCTGCTGAAGAACCATCAATCATCAAGCCGTCTGGGACACCACTGCCAAGCTGGGAAGACATAAAAGATGACCCAGATGCTGATCTGCGAGAAGTCCTGGAGCGAAAGAAAAAGAGGAAGGAACGTATGGCAGAAGAAGAAAGTGCACCACGATGCATACGCGTCCAAATGCCTGATGGACGCGTAGTCTACCGTTTGTGAAGGTGCGCGGGACCTGATTGCTCACCGCAAGAGGGTCCCATACCAGAAGAGGGTGATCTACGACCCTCATGTTACTTGATACAGAAAGAAACTGAAGGTCATAAAAGCTTGACAGATGAGAAGGAAGAAGCAAAATTAGAGAAGTCTGCGGCAGAGAATTCAAAGATAACTCCCAAGGAAGACCTGGAGGTAATTAACTTGAGTCATGAACCTGGTATTGATAAGCCTGTTTCAATTAGCACCTCGCTGTCTGCTGTAGAAAGGGCTTGCCTCATTAATCTGTTAAAGGAGTACCAAGACGTGTTTGCATGGGAGTACGGCGAAATGCCCGGTATAGATCCGGGGCTTGTGGCTCACTCCTTAAATGTAGAACCTGGTACCAAGCCTGTCGTGCAGCCAGCAAGAACTTTCCATACTGAAGTGGAAGCCCAAATCACCCAAGAAGTGAAGAAATTGCTCGCTGCCGGTTTCGTCAAACCAATCCAACATCCGCGGTGGCTGTCAAATATAGTACCAGTGAAGAAGAAAAATGGGCAGATCAGGTGCTGTGTGGACTTTCGCAACCTCAACAAGGCATGTCCGAAAGACGAATTTCCCTTGCCAAACATGGACTTGCTAATTGATTCCGCCGCGGGCAGCGCTATGTTCTCCTTCATGGACGGATTTAGCGGGTACAACCAAATCCGGATGTCGCTAAGGGATGCTGAAAAAAACTGCCTTCCGCACACTCATAGGCAATTTCTACTACACTGTAATGCCGTTTGGCCTCAAAAACGCCGGTGCTACATATCAAAGGACAATGACGGCTATGTTCCACGATATGATCCATCAAGAAATCGAAGACTACGTTGATGACATTGTAGTAAAATCCAAGAAAAGAGAAGACCATGTTGAGGTCTTGAGGAAAGTTTTTGAAAGGTGCCGCCTGTACAAACTGAAAATGAATCCCCTCAAGTGTGCTTTCGGGGTGTCTGCGGAGAAGTTTCTGGGTTTCCTGGTGCATAACCGCGGAATCGATGTAGATCCGGCCAAAGCTTCTGCCATAGCCACCATGAAGCCACCAACGTCTCACAAAGAATTAAAGAGTTTCCTGGGAAGGTTATCGTACATCAGAAGGTTTATACCAGGTCTGGCAGCAGTAACTTCCACCTTTTCACACCTCCTAAAAAAGGGGGTCTCTTTTAATTGGTCCGCGGAGTGTCAATAGGCCTTTGAGAGAATCCAAGCAATCATGACGAAACTCCCCACGGTGTGTGCCCCAATCGCTGGAAAGCCTCTCCGGCTCTATTTAGCTTCCAACAGCCAGGCAATAGGAGCACTGGTAGCACAAGAAAATGACCATGGTGTTGAACAGCCTGTGTATTATGTTAGTCGCGGACTGAAAGATACTGAAACGCGGTATTCAGTGGCAGAAAGAGCATGTTTAGCCCTTGTATATGCTTCTCAGCGTCTGCGGCACTACTTCTTGGCTCACAAGATCCAGTTGATGACCAAGTCTCACCCAATTAGGAATCTGCTGCAACGACCAGTTCTCTCAGGAAGGCTTGCTCAATGGCTATTACAGTTATCGCAATATGAGATATCCACTGAAACTCCAACAGCAATTAAGAGTCAGGCTATCGCAGACTTATTGGCTCAATTCCCTGGGGAAGACGACTCAGTAATTTCACAAGAGGTTCCTGGGGATGTTGGGGGAGCACTGTTGGTCGGAATGGCAGACTCAATATGGACCTTGAACTTCGATGGCTCTTCCACAGCTGTGTCAAGCAGAGCCAGTGTTGTACTCACTAGGGAGGATGGTGAGACCATTGCTAAGTCTTTCAAGCTGAATTTTCCTTGTTCTAACAATGCCTCAGAGTACGAAGCTTACATCACAGGGCTAGCCATAGCACACAAAATGGGGATAAAGCACTTAAGAGTGATTGGTGACTCAAATCTCATAATCTGCCAAGCTAAAGGGGAATTCTCATTAAAGGAGCCCTCTCTAGCGCCTTATCGCGCACTTGCCCAGAGGTTAGAGGGAAAATTTTCCACTTTCGAAGTTACTCATGCTTTGAGGAGCGAGAACCGTTATGCAGATGCATTGGCAGCTCTAGGATCACAAGTAGCATTTGAAGGACCTACAGCAGACGTCACAATCAATAAAAGAAGCACCCCAATCACTAAGCTGCTAAGGGAAGAATACGAAGAAGAGGACCCTGACAAGGAAGATTGGAGAACTCCTCTGAAGAGCAAACTCATGTCTCCAAAAGACGTGGCAGACCTAAAAGCACTGAAGGATTTTGTGCTAATCTCTGGAGACCTCTACCGCAGACTACCTGGGGGAATCCTAGCAAGGTGTGTAAGCCACCAGGAAGGGACACAGAAGCTACAGGAAGTTCATGAGAAGTCATGCGAACTAGAAGGAGGGGTAAGCCTTTATCGCAGACTCCAGCGCTTGGGTTATTTTTGGCCAGAGATGAGCAAGGAAGCGGCAGACTTGCAGAGACGTTGCCCAACCTGCCAACATCAACACGAAAACGAACAGGTATGTGTTACCTTCCTTTCGAGTGATTGGCGAACTCCTTTCTTGGAATATTTCATAGAGATTATCCTACCACGAACCCGTAAAGAAGCAGCCCGCATCAAAAGGTTATCCACTAGATATTTTGTGGAAAGTGGTATTCTATTCCGAAAGGGGTTCCATGGGGATCCTTTGAGGTGTCTAAGTCTGTCAGAGTCTCAAACAGTGATGAAGGAGGCTCACTCAGGAGAATGTGGGGAGCATCAGGGAAAGAAAAGGTTGTACCAATTACTGTTAACACTTGGCTATTATTGGCCAACAATGAAGAGGGATACGGCAGACTTCGTCAAAGCATGCCACACCTGCCAAATGCAAGCTAATCTGATCCATACGCACCCCACCAGTCTGCAGAATATGGCCACTCCATGGCCCTTCCACACTTGGGGGCTGGACCTCATTGGTCCTATTAATCCGCCATCCGGTGGATATATTTGGATATTGGCAGCCACGGAGTACTTTACAAAATGGGTTGAAGCCATCCCACTTCGCAAGGCCACCGGAGCAGCTGTAGCCAATTTCATCCGGGAGCATATCATCACGAGATTTGGCATTCCCCACAAGATCATCAGTGACAACGGTACTCCTTTTGTTAACAAAGATGTTCGAGAAGTGTTGGAGCACTACCGAATCAAGCACCGGCGGTCTACACCCTATTACCCTCAAGGTAACGGGCAAGCAGAGGCTACTAACCGCATGCTGCTGAGAATCCTGAGCAAGATGGTTTTTGATTATGGCAAGGGTTGGAATTCCCACTTGGCGGATGTGTTATGGGCTTACCGCGGATCGCCCAAAACAGCCACTGGTTTCACTCCATTTTTATTGGTGTATGGAACGAATGTTATCTCGCCACCTGAATTACTTGTACCAAGTCCACGGATTCTGCAAGGAATGGAACTAGAAGCTGATGTTGAAATGTGCGCGGAAGCCAGAGTAGCAGACCTGGAGAGCCTAGATGAAGCAAGAGAACTAGCCTTAGCTCGCAGTCTGCGATACCATCAGAAGTTGGCAGATGCCTATGGGAAGACGGTGCATACCAGGATATTTTCGCAAGGACAAATGGTTTTGAAGACAGCAGATCATGTGAGGAGAGGTCTGCCGTCGCCATCCAAGTTCACGCCAAATTGGGAAGGGCCTTACGTAATCCGCGAGGCGCATGACAGCGGTTACTATAGGTTATCTAAGGCGGATGGAACCATCTTGGCAGACCCAATCAATGGGAAATGGCTGAAGGAGTACTACTCCTAGACGTGTAAGTACTGGTAAGTTTTTGTGCCTTTTGCCTTAGCACAAATCAATCTGCCATATTACCCTTCGTGCCTTCTGCCATAGCGCAAATCAATCTGCCGTGTTATCCTTTTGTGCCTTTTGCCTTAGCACAGGGCAAGTTATGACATTGTTATTATTAAGCATCTTTGTGTGACTCTTGCATTAGAACAAATCAAACTACTGTGCTTTTCAAAAAAAAATGGAATGATGATCACCATTTATGCCTTAATATGGTTATCCTATTTCACTCTACAAAACATTACAAAAAAAAATATAATAAATAATAATGACAAGAGAATGCATCCAAACAATAAGTATTTTTTACAACCAACAAACGTTTTAAACAAAGCATATATATATTAGATTGATACCATCAAAAGTCACAGTTACGCACTTATCCATAGTAATGGCAACACACAAAGTTTGAAATGCTTAGACCAACATGGTCGCGACAAAAGCTCACACTCTAAATTCAATCAAGTAAGCCGTCAATCGGCGATGTAACTCCAACAGCTTCGGGGGATGCTGCAGCAGCAGACATCAACTCCCCTTGATAAGAAACTAAAACGGCAAGAGTACTCTGCAAAGAGGAAATTTGCTCCTGCACAATCTTCATCTCACTAACAATCGCCTCGCCAAAGAACTTGCGGGCTACCTTCCGCAGATGCTCAAGCATGAAATCAAGATCAAAGCCCACGGCTATAAGGTCTTGCACTACACTCCTCCATGACAAAATCTTGGGCTCACTCAAAGTCTCGAAGCTGGTTCTTCGCATATCAGCTAAGACGCTGCCCAACAGAGAAAGCATTGGTCCGCCAAACCCGGCACCAAACTTGAAATGAACAGTGAAGTCCCCAAACTTCGCAGACAATCCCTGCAAAAGGGGCACAGCATCTTCATACACCCAAAAGTTGCCATAGGCAACCAATGGGCCTTCAAATCTCCAGAAGTGCCAATCAGGATGGGGATTGGGGGCTCTCTCCTCGAACCTTGCAAAAAACGCAGCAACCTTCCCGGGGATAATCATCTCCACTGCAGACCGTGTCTGAGGAGGACCGGGAGCCGCAGACACTACATGAGCAGCGCTCTCCTTCTCCACAAGAACAGGAGCCTCAACATCTGATCAAAACAAAAAGAAATGTGTAATAAACAGAGGCGACAAACACAGGGAAAGTAGATTACTTTCCTTTACCAAAGAGATATTACCTTCAGGGACTACATCTGCACGGACCCCTGTGTCTGCCGTACCACCATCATCAGCATCTTGAATTGAAGCTCCCTCAAGAGCAGAGACTTGTCCGCCAATGGAAGTCCCTGAAAAGGGATGAGCACTAATCACCATAGGGAAGCCCTCCCCTCCAAAGATCCTCTCAAAACGAGGAGCAACCCCAAACAATGAAATTCCCTCCATAACTGAGGCCACCCTGGCAAAAGGAGGATTTAAACCAAACTCAATAGGATCAAGGGTACGAGGCTCGTCAGGTTGATCGGCAAATGGGATAATCTGAAGTGGTTGAGGCTCATCTGCAATCATTTCTTCCGAATCAACTGAATCAGTGCCTTGGTCATAATCCTCCTTGGCAGCAGACCCTACAAGGATACCTGTGTTAAAATTCATAACAACAGGAATAATTTCATATATCATACTAACACGGGTTCTATCTGCAATACCTGTGAGAGCCTCGTCTGCTACAACCGGGGAAGTTTCATGTGCTGCGCTAACAGGAATCACATCTGCCATGACCTGGGTAGTTTCATGCGCCTCTGGAACCACATCTGCCATGACCTGGGTAGTTTCATGTGCCTCAGGAACCGCGTCTGCCATGACGACAGGAACTCCACCAGGAGCCTCTTCTGCCATAATCGAGGAAGTTGACTGAACGGCCTCGTCTGCCATAACAAGAACAGCCTCGTCTGATACAGTAACTCCCAAAGCCTCGCCTGCCATAGCATCATCAGAATCAGTCCAATCAATAGGACTGTCCTTCGCAGCAACATCATCAGTAGATTTCAATGCCACTTCTTCCCTTGCCACAATGTTTTCATTCACCTCGGTCGTCCCTGCACCAACATCCACGACATCATCACCACCACTGACTTCCTGTAAGAGAAAAGAAAAAAGAGGTTCAGTCTCCTGGGAGGCAGACACGATGAGAGTTTTCAAAAAAAAAGAAAGGGAGAGGAAAATCTGATACTACCTCAATAACAATGGGAGCCCAATCCGAACCACCACCCTCATCACCTACTCTCCGCTTAGCCTAAACAAAAGATAAAAGAACATGTATAAACCCAAAATACTAAGCAGTACATGACCAACCAACCAATGATGCGAAAGGACCAGTAAGTATTTACCTGAGATTGGACTTGTTCTTCAGCAGCCTTCCTTTTACTCCTTGTACGGCCACATATGTTGCTAAGAGGAGTAAGAACAGCAGACTCTTTCTCAATCGGAGTGGCAGACCCCGCTGTAGGCGTGTCACCCGGAGAAGGAGGAGCAACCGCAGATTTCTGGGTAGGCTTGCTTTTAGCTTTCTTTACTGCTACGCTCTTACTCCTAGGCTGGCTTTTGGTCTTGGCAGAAGGAGAGGCAGATTTCTCCTGAATGGTAGGAGGCTCTGTCTCTTTCGGAGGAGAGGAAGTGTCTTCAGTAGGATTCACGGGTGGGTCAACGGCAGACTTCTTCCGAGACTTAGAAGTCCCTGCAGCAGACTTCTTCTTTTCCGAAGTGCCGGGAGCCATCAGGGGTCTGTCTCCCAATTCTGAAGGAGGAATCATGGACATGTCCATAGCCACCTTGGGACGTTTCGAGGGGGCCTTAGCCGCAGACTTAGGCTTCTGTTTCGCAGCTGCAGGGGAAGAAGTGCCTTTGCCAGAATCAATCTTTTTACTTCCTTTCCCCCTCTTTGAATCCAGCCTTAACCGCTCCTCCACCACCTTCACAGATTCTTTCCAGCCTGGGGGGAACATAGTGCTGTACAGGATCCACCCGTTCCGCGAACCATCCCATTCCGCAAAGCCCAAATTCTGTCTCTCGGCATAAGAAATTGCGGTTTGGGTAGGAGGAGATAGGGTCGCGGTCTCCATAGGATGAGCATGGTGATTGGGCAAAGGAACCCTGGTCCCTCTGCCTTGTCTAACGTAATCTGCCATAGCAGCAGCCACCCTGAGCCAATACTCCTGCATCGCCACAGTGCATATGCCAAGCCTTCCACCACAAGGAATAACCATGCGCGATACAGATTGACTCCAATAATCAAATGCATGGTCATTCAAGAAAGGAGCAATGTTGGGAGTCCGCGGAAGAGTCTCGCTGGGGCTGCCTGGTACACCCTGATCCAAACCAAACTGCCTACGCACTCTGTTAGGACAATAGTGAGTATACTCCACACCCTTGTCACTCCACACAGGCAACCAACCCGGATTCACCGCAGATAAATAGGTCATGCTTCTGGTGTCATCAGGAGACAACTCGAAACTTTGACTGGCAATGTCACTAAACCAATACAGCACGGAATGGCAAGAGAAACCTGCATAGCGATAAGAATAGGGACGCCATAAAACACACTCCTCGAAATCCAAAGAAGGCACCAAATCGGGATCTCTCCCTCGCAGACTGACCCAGCGGTAGACGAGCGGCAGATTGGTCTTTAGATCTGGGTACCTTCTCAAAATGTTGCGGGACATGTTCTTGAACTTTTCCCTTATCTGGCTATTGTCATTGCCAACTTCCTGGTAATTCAGAGAGCGTTCCCAAAGGAAGGTCTGCAGTGCGGAAGTATTGAAGCAAGTGGTAATAAAATGGCAAGACCCACCGCGGATCTCGTCAAGACAAACAGAATCTAACTACAGATATAAATAACCCAGAAACATAGCGGCAAGCGGAAAACGATGACCAAAAGAAATCTTTACAGCTAAGCGAAAATACAGAGGTTTCATAGCATAATAGGGAGCATCACCAAACAGACACTTACAGAGCCAATACGCGACAAAAGCGGCACGGCGGACAGTAGGCTCGCTCCCCTTAGCAAAGTACACGGACCAAGCGTTGATTCTAGTACTAGCCCGAGCCATCAATGCTTGTTCCACCAAGGTCTCCTCCTCAGACATCTCGACGGCAAATGGGTCCATATCACCCAACACAGGAAGCAACCAGTGGTTCTCCACGTCTTCCAAAGTGATGGTGAGTTCGCCCCACGAGAAGAAAAACGTGTGTGTAGCGGGGCACCACCTCCGCAGAATCTGCCGCAACATCTCAGTGTTTCTATACATATTGCAACTCCGCGAGAGAAGTATTGCCTCAGCCACACCCGCACGTTCCAGAAGGGCACAGAACTTAACATCCATGAATTCGTCCGCCACCCAATGAAACCAGTCTGCGGCAGCGGAGCAGGGAAACTCGAAATCGATAGGCACCGGTTGCATATCTCCCCTCTGAATCCTAAGATCAGAAACGCTAGCAAGGGGAGGAACCCAGACCTGATCTGCGGCAACCTCTTGGCCCCTCAGCATCCACTCCCAATTAGAAGGAGGAAGGGAAACCTTGCTCGGGATGTACGGAAAGTTGCCGTCATTGTCGTACCAGGGGTCCAGGAGGGGGAAGACGAAATCCTCCCTGTCATCTTCGGGCACAGGAGAAAACCTAGAGCCGTCTACACTCTCATCGCCAACGGAGCTCGTAGCCACGGCACCAACGTCTGCCGTAGGGATTTCGGGATCGTCGCCACCAGCCATCGCAGTGTCAGGAGGAGGGTGAGAAGAGGATGAAGCCATGGGGAGGAAGGGGAAATCGGCAGTGAGGGAGATTTCTTAACTTTCTTCTCTTTTTCTCTTCCTTAACTAAAACAAATAAAAGCAAACTCCTTCCTTCTCTTCTTTCTCTCTCTCATTTTGCAAAACCAAAGCGTTATAATGAGGGAAGTTAATTACGGGGGCTGGTGGTTGGGATTTAGTAAGTTGTGTTGCATTATGATTCGTAAAAAGTGTTATTTGAAGGGGTGTATGGGAATTGGCAGTAACTGATGCCAAGAAGGAGTGTGAAGAGGTAGTTACCAAGACTACCGCCACTTCCTTCAGAATAGAATAGGAACATCACGATTCAAAAAAAAAAAAAAAAAAAAAATCTTTTTGAATCAAAGGTTGTATCCGCACACATCCTTCATATAAACACTCACCCACACCTCACGTGAGTACACTTAGAGGCGTGGGCTCGGGGGGCTAATGTAGATGCCCACTTTTTGCCTAAGCTATGGCAGACTAAAAGCAGCCCAAGGACCGTCTGCAGTAAGCCCAAAGGAAGGCAGGTGACATGATCTGGAGAGGCCCAAAGCACAACAGCCCACGATGGGCCCGAGAGGTACTGTGTCATTGCAAGAGAAGTCAGTCTGCTGTAAAGCCCAAAACTTATTGGGAGCAATCTGCCATAAGCCCCAATAATGAGCCCAGCCCACGGAGAAGTCAAGGGGTAAATGGTAATTTTAGAGGGAGCCCTACTGCTACATTCCTTAAAAAAGTAGAGCACTCCAGAAGAATCAAAAAGGAGGAAAGTCCTCTGAAACTGAAGAAAGGCGCTGCTCACCATTTCCTCAGACGGCAGACTCACACCCACCGCTGCCAAGACTTTTCTGCACAGCAGACGAGGGAAAGGAGCACGGCAGACTAGAAGATGGGCAGCAGAATCACAAAAACGGAAAGAACACAACAAAAGACAAAAAGGGAGGCTGGAGGCCACATGAGGAAAGTAAGTACAGACCGGCCTATGATTCCTACTCCCTCTACACAGCAGACAACAGTCAAACAACGGCAGATTCATGAAAAAGGAAGGAGCTCAACAGGAGGACGAAAGGTGCTTCCATGAGAACATAAATAAAGGTAATGCAGTCACTAAAGCCCAAACCTATGGTGACTGCCAGTAAGATTTCATTAAAAGGCTAAGGGGGATTTGGTTTGGAGGCAGGGGGGTTATTTCCTAAAGGGGTATTGAGGTCTGCGGCTCAAGTGTATCATACCCGTTGGGGGGTATGAGCACAAGTGGCCAGCAAACCCCAAACACCCTAATGAAGACACATACAGACAAAGCTTTCACCATGGAGCCAATCTCTTTCACCAATTTGGTCTGCGGCAATATTTTATGTTATCAGAAAATATTGTCAGCTTGACCTCAATGAGGGAGCCCATTATCCAAAAGTTAGAGAGGTGGCCAAGTCCAAACAATGAACTCCATGGGCCACCGCAGACTATTATAAAAGAGAGAAGCACAGTCATGTCAAGGCAAGCTCTCCAGCCCAGAAACAGCCTTTAGCCTCCATAAAAAAAAAGCCAAATCCCAAGTCAAAAGAAGGAGAAGAAAAAGATCAAGACCCATACCCAAAACACTCCTTGCAAAAATCCCGAAGAACATCTAATCAGCTCCCTACTCCATGTCACGTGTTTTTAAGGAATAACCCTCCCTCGTCATTTATCAAATCTCCCTGAGTCTTTTCAGTTTATTAGAGTTCTTGTTCAAGTTTATTGGAATTCATGTTTTGATGTCGTTCTGCGGTACTCACGTTTTCTGTCCGTAGTAATTGTTTTAGTTTACAGAAAGGTGTCTGCAGTAGTCACTTTGTTGGCAAGAAGGCTTACACAGCAGATTCATACCCCTTTAAAGAGAAGCCCAGCATTGCAGCAGATCAGAAGGTAGTGCACCATCAGCCTTCAGGCAAGCCCATAGGCCTGGTTTGGAGTTTTGGGCTCAACAACCCATCAATATAATTTTGGCCCGTCCTCAACCAACTACATGGCGACACGTGGCACTTAGTGAAATTTGAGCATTTACATTTTGGCGACTCCACTGGGGAGTTGAGCAGCACTTCAGCAAGTCAGATCTGCAGTAATGCCACCAAGGTCCAGAAGACAAAACTCAGTGGTAAACTCCCATCCTGACACAGAGTCAAACGCACAAAATCAAACTGAAGGAGAGATGCAGCAGAACAACGGAGGAAACATGGGAGGAGGCGGCATTCCGGAAGGTAATCCTGGAGGAAGTAACCCAGGAGGGCAGCCACCTTTAACATTGATATATGAGTTGATTCAGGGTTTACAGCAGAATCAAGGAGAACTAGCTGAGTCCATAAGGCAACTGAAGGAATCCAGCAATAACAGGGAAACACATGGAGGCAATGGGAGGAATCACGAAGAAAGGGACCACCATGATGAAAGAGATTCCAACAACAAGAATGATGCACCGTTCGTCACTATGTCAGACGTGGCGGACCTCCTCAAACAAGAAATGGAACGACCGCCTAAGGAGCCTAGGCATTTTGTGAGAAAGCCTCCCTATCCTAAGGAGCTGTTAAAAGAGCCGTACCCTGAAAAATATGATACTCCGAACTTCTCCCTCTTCGACGGCCGGAAGGGTAGCGCGGTAGAACACATCAGCAAGTTCCTGGACTCCATGGGTTCATTCGCTGGAAATGGGGGACTCTGCCTGCGGGAATTCTCAAAGTCCCTTGTTGACAGAGCCTACACCTGGTACGCCATGCTGCCTGAAGGATCCATTAGAGATTGGGAAGATATGGTGGAAAGCTTCTACAGCAAATACTTCCATGTGGAGGAAAAGATCACTCTGCTCAACTTGCATAGCACGAAGCAGTTGCCCGGCGAGGACCTTTTGAAGTACATTCACCGTTTCCGGGACATTTCTTTGGACTGCCACGTGAAGTATGAAGAAAGTGAGCTGGTTGAAGTATGCATAGATAACATGCTTCCGGAGTTTAGAGCTCACCTTGAGAACTTAGACATTTCACAGTTTGCACCACTGCTCCAGAAGGCCAGGAAGACGGCCTTGTCAGTCAAGCCTCACTCCGAAAAGGCTAAGGAAAAGAAGAGCCAGCACCAAGCACTCACTGTGTCAACTACAGCCGCGCCAACTGGAAACAAGAGGAAAAGGCCTATAGAGAAGGTTTTCGAGGAGCCACCCCCTTTGCCCTTCACCGTAGAAGAAATGATGGTGATCTTTGACAAGTGGGTGAAAGATGAAGTTATCAAGCTGCCGCAGATCAGCAAACCTCCCACGGAGGAAGAAAAGAGAGATCCTAAATTCTGCCGCTATCACAGGTATGTTCACCACCCAACCGCAGACTGCCGGTCGCTTCGATGGGAACTTAATTGGAAAATTCAAGATGGTACCTTACAACTCTCGCCGGAGCAGCAGAGGGTGCACAAGAATCCTTTTCCAAATCACAGGAAAGACCAAGGCAAAGCAGTTGTGTCTGTGGTAATACAAGGCAGCACCAGTGATATGGAAGTAGATGAGTCTGCCGTAGCTGACACCACTCTAACACCAGCAGCCGTAAGAACCTTGCAGAAAAGTCCAAAGTTCAAGTCTTTGTTTAATCAATTGGGATTGGGACCAGAAGCCAGGAACGCTGCTACGGAGGCCATTATTGCAATAGCAGCAGATTCAGGAGCAACCTGTTTTACCGCAGAAGCTCATGCCAGTCGTGCCTTCCTGGAAACCACCAATGCAGTAACTTTTACGGATGAGGACATGGAGGTCCAATATCCAGACCACCGCCGGCCCCTGTATGTGTCTGCTGTGATCAAAGATGTGCAAGTTAGGAGAGCCCTGGTAGACACAGGCTCTTGCTTGAATCTGATTCCTTTGAGCACTCTTAAAGCAGCCAACATTCCACAACATAAGATCCAAGGTGCTCCTATTGAAGTGACAGGATTTGGAAGAGCAGCGGAATACACCATGGGGCATATACAGTTAGTCTTAAGAGTTGGGCCCATCGTGGCTCTTACACGATTCCATGTCGTGAATTCAGAAGTCCCATACCACGTGCTGCTTGGCAGACCATGGCTGCACAAGCATAAGTTGATCTCGTCCACCTATCATCAGTGTATCAAAGGAAGGCTCAATGGGAAGCCAATCCGTATAGCAGCAAATCCCTCACCATTTGACCAAACCGAGGCACATTTCATTGAAGCAGCCCTGTATGACGAGTTGTCTGCTGAAGAACCATCAATCATCAAGCCGTCTGGGACACCACTGCCAAGCTGGGAAGACATAAAAGATGACCCAGATGCTGATC
Organism: Fagus crenata; assembly: GCA_014362285.1. Taxonomy (NCBI): domain Eukaryota; kingdom Viridiplantae; phylum Streptophyta; class Magnoliopsida; order Fagales; family Fagaceae; genus Fagus; species Fagus crenata. The sequence goes on from BKZX01026900.1 coordinate 13,705, forward strand.
TGCGAGAAGTCCTGGAGCGAAAGAAAAAGAGGAAGGAACGTATGGCAGAAGAAGAAAGTGCACCACGATGCATACGCGTCCAAATGCCTGATGGACGCGTAGTCTACCGTTTGTGAAGGTGCGCGGGACCTGATTGCTCACCGCAAGAGGGTCCCATACCAGAAGAGGGTGATCTACGACCCTCATGTTACTTGATACAGAAAGAAACTGAAGGTCATAAAAGCTTGACAGATGAGAAGGAAGAAGCAAAATTAGAGAAGTCTGCGGCAGAGAATTCAAAGATAACTCCCAAGGAAGACCTGGAGGTAATTAACTTGAGTCATGAACCTGGTATTGATAAGCCTGTTTCAATTAGCACCTCGCTGTCTGCTGTAGAAAGGGCTTGCCTCATTAATCTGTTAAAGGAGTACCAAGACGTGTTTGCATGGGAGTACGGCGAAATGCCCGGTATAGATCCGGGGCTTGTGGCTCACTCCTTAAATGTAGAACCTGGTACCAAGCCTGTCGTGCAGCCAGCAAGAACTTTCCATACTGAAGTGGAAGCCCAAATCACCCAAGAAGTGAAGAAATTGCTCGCTGCCGGTTTCGTCAAACCAATCCAACATCCGCGGTGGCTGTCAAATATAGTACCAGTGAAGAAGAAAAATGGGCAGATCAGGTGCTGTGTGGACTTTCGCAACCTCAACAAGGCATGTCCGAAAGACGAATTTCCCTTGCCAAACATGGACTTGCTAATTGATTCCGCCGCGGGCAGCGCTATGTTCTCCTTCATGGACGGATTTAGCGGGTACAACCAAATCCGGATGTCGCTAAGGGATGCTGAAAAAAACTGCCTTCCGCACACTCATAGGCAATTTCTACTACACTGTAATGCCGTTTGGCCTCAAAAACGCCGGTGCTACATATCAAAGGACAATGACGGCTATGTTCCACGATATGATCCATCAAGAAATCGAAGACTACGTTGATGACATTGTAGTAAAATCCAAGAAAAGAGAAGACCATGTTGAGGTCTTGAGGAAAGTTTTTGAAAGGTGCCGCCTGTACAAACTGAAAATGAATCCCCTCAAGTGTGCTTTCGGGGTGTCTGCGGAGAAGTTTCTGGGTTTCCTGGTGCATAACCGCGGAATCGATGTAGATCCGGCCAAAGCTTCTGCCATAGCCACCATGAAGCCACCAACGTCTCACAAAGAATTAAAGAGTTTCCTGGGAAGGTTATCGTACATCAGAAGGTTTATACCAGGTCTGGCAGCAGTAACTTCCACCTTTTCACACCTCCTAAAAAAGGGGGTCTCTTTTAATTGGTCCGCGGAGTGTCAATAGGCCTTTGAGAGAATCCAAGCAATCATGACGAAACTCCCCACGGTGTGTGCCCCAATCGCTGGAAAGCCTCTCCGGCTCTATTTAGCTTCCAACAGCCAGGCAATAGGAGCACTGGTAGCACAAGAAAATGACCATGGTGTTGAACAGCCTGTGTATTATGTTAGTCGCGGACTGAAAGATACTGAAACGCGGTATTCAGTGGCAGAAAGAGCATGTTTAGCCCTTGTATATGCTTCTCAGCGTCTGCGGCACTACTTCTTGGCTCACAAGATCCAGTTGATGACCAAGTCTCACCCAATTAGGAATCTGCTGCAACGACCAGTTCTCTCAGGAAGGCTTGCTCAATGGCTATTACAGTTATCGCAATATGAGATATCCACTGAAACTCCAACAGCAATTAAGAGTCAGGCTATCGCAGACTTATTGGCTCAATTCCCTGGGGAAGACGACTCAGTAATTTCACAAGAGGTTCCTGGGGATGTTGGGGGAGCACTGTTGGTCGGAATGGCAGACTCAATATGGACCTTGAACTTCGATGGCTCTTCCACAGCTGTGTCAAGCAGAGCCAGTGTTGTACTCACTAGGGAGGATGGTGAGACCATTGCTAAGTCTTTCAAGCTGAATTTTCCTTGTTCTAACAATGCCTCAGAGTACGAAGCTTACATCACAGGGCTAGCCATAGCACACAAAATGGGGATAAAGCACTTAAGAGTGATTGGTGACTCAAATCTCATAATCTGCCAAGCTAAAGGGGAATTCTCATTAAAGGAGCCCTCTCTAGCGCCTTATCGCGCACTTGCCCAGAGGTTAGAGGGAAAATTTTCCACTTTCGAAGTTACTCATGCTTTGAGGAGCGAGAACCGTTATGCAGATGCATTGGCAGCTCTAGGATCACAAGTAGCATTTGAAGGACCTACAGCAGACGTCACAATCAATAAAAGAAGCACCCCAATCACTAAGCTGCTAAGGGAAGAATACGAAGAAGAGGACCCTGACAAGGAAGATTGGAGAACTCCTCTGAAGAGCAAACTCATGTCTCCAAAAGACGTGGCAGACCTAAAAGCACTGAAGGATTTTGTGCTAATCTCTGGAGACCTCTACCGCAGACTACCTGGGGGAATCCTAGCAAGGTGTGTAAGCCACCAGGAAGGGACACAGAAGCTACAGGAAGTTCATGAGAAGTCATGCGAACTAGAAGGAGGGGTAAGCCTTTATCGCAGACTCCAGCGCTTGGGTTATTTTTGGCCAGAGATGAGCAAGGAAGCGGCAGACTTGCAGAGACGTTGCCCAACCTGCCAACATCAACACGAAAACGAACAGGTATGTGTTACCTTCCTTTCGAGTGATTGGCGAACTCCTTTCTTGGAATATTTCATAGAGATTATCCTACCACGAACCCGTAAAGAAGCAGCCCGCATCAAAAGGTTATCCACTAGATATTTTGTGGAAAGTGGTATTCTATTCCGAAAGGGGTTCCATGGGGATCCTTTGAGGTGTCTAAGTCTGTCAGAGTCTCAAACAGTGATGAAGGAGGCTCACTCAGGAGAATGTGGGGAGCATCAGGGAAAGAAAAGGTTGTACCAATTACTGTTAACACTTGGCTATTATTGGCCAACAATGAAGAGGGATACGGCAGACTTCGTCAAAGCATGCCACACCTGCCAAATGCAAGCTAATCTGATCCATACGCACCCCACCAGTCTGCAGAATATGGCCACTCCATGGCCCTTCCACACTTGGGGGCTGGACCTCATTGGTCCTATTAATCCGCCATCCGGTGGATATATTTGGATATTGGCAGCCACGGAGTACTTTACAAAATGGGTTGAAGCCATCCCACTTCGCAAGGCCACCGGAGCAGCTGTAGCCAATTTCATCCGGGAGCATATCATCACGAGATTTGGCATTCCCCACAAGATCATCAGTGACAACGGTACTCCTTTTGTTAACAAAGATGTTCGAGAAGTGTTGGAGCACTACCGAATCAAGCACCGGCGGTCTACACCCTATTACCCTCAAGGTAACGGGCAAGCAGAGGCTACTAACCGCATGCTGCTGAGAATCCTGAGCAAGATGGTTTTTGATTATGGCAAGGGTTGGAATTCCCACTTGGCGGATGTGTTATGGGCTTACCGCGGATCGCCCAAAACAGCCACTGGTTTCACTCCATTTTTATTGGTGTATGGAACGAATGTTATCTCGCCACCTGAATTACTTGTACCAAGTCCACGGATTCTGCAAGGAATGGAACTAGAAGCTGATGTTGAAATGTGCGCGGAAGCCAGAGTAGCAGACCTGGAGAGCCTAGATGAAGCAAGAGAACTAGCCTTAGCTCGCAGTCTGCGATACCATCAGAAGTTGGCAGATGCCTATGGGAAGACGGTGCATACCAGGATATTTTCGCAAGGACAAATGGTTTTGAAGACAGCAGATCATGTGAGGAGAGGTCTGCCGTCGCCATCCAAGTTCACGCCAAATTGGGAAGGGCCTTACGTAATCCGCGAGGCGCATGACAGCGGTTACTATAGGTTATCTAAGGCGGATGGAACCATCTTGGCAGACCCAATCAATGGGAAATGGCTGAAGGAGTACTACTCCTAGACGTGTAAGTACTGGTAAGTTTTTGTGCCTTTTGCCTTAGCACAAATCAATCTGCCATATTACCCTTCGTGCCTTCTGCCATAGCGCAAATCAATCTGCCGTGTTATCCTTTTGTGCCTTTTGCCTTAGCACAGGGCAAGTTATGACATTGTTATTATTAAGCATCTTTGTGTGACTCTTGCATTAGAACAAATCAAACTACTGTGCTTTTCAAAAAAAAATGGAATGATGATCACCATTTATGCCTTAATATGGTTATCCTATTTCACTCTACAAAACATTACAAAAAAAAATATAATAAATAATAATGACAAGAGAATGCATCCAAACAATAAGTATTTTTTACAACCAACAAACGTTTTAAACAAAGCATATATATATTAGATTGATACCATCAAAAGTCACAGTTACGCACTTATCCATAGTAATGGCAACACACAAAGTTTGAAATGCTTAGACCAACATGGTCGCGACAAAAGCTCACACTCTAAATTCAATCAAGTAAGCCGTCAATCGGCGATGTAACTCCAACAGCTTCGGGGGATGCTGCAGCAGCAGACATCAACTCCCCTTGATAAGAAACTAAAACGGCAAGAGTACTCTGCAAAGAGGAAATTTGCTCCTGCACAATCTTCATCTCACTAACAATCGCCTCGCCAAAGAACTTGCGGGCTACCTTCCGCAGATGCTCAAGCATGAAATCAAGATCAAAGCCCACGGCTATAAGGTCTTGCACTACACTCCTCCATGACAAAATCTTGGGCTCACTCAAAGTCTCGAAGCTGGTTCTTCGCATATCAGCTAAGACGCTGCCCAACAGAGAAAGCATTGGTCCGCCAAACCCGGCACCAAACTTGAAATGAACAGTGAAGTCCCCAAACTTCGCAGACAATCCCTGCAAAAGGGGCACAGCATCTTCATACACCCAAAAGTTGCCATAGGCAACCAATGGGCCTTCAAATCTCCAGAAGTGCCAATCAGGATGGGGATTGGGGGCTCTCTCCTCGAACCTTGCAAAAAACGCAGCAACCTTCCCGGGGATAATCATCTCCACTGCAGACCGTGTCTGAGGAGGACCGGGAGCCGCAGACACTACATGAGCAGCGCTCTCCTTCTCCACAAGAACAGGAGCCTCAACATCTGATCAAAACAAAAAGAAATGTGTAATAAACAGAGGCGACAAACACAGGGAAAGTAGATTACTTTCCTTTACCAAAGAGATATTACCTTCAGGGACTACATCTGCACGGACCCCTGTGTCTGCCGTACCACCATCATCAGCATCTTGAATTGAAGCTCCCTCAAGAGCAGAGACTTGTCCGCCAATGGAAGTCCCTGAAAAGGGATGAGCACTAATCACCATAGGGAAGCCCTCCCCTCCAAAGATCCTCTCAAAACGAGGAGCAACCCCAAACAATGAAATTCCCTCCATAACTGAGGCCACCCTGGCAAAAGGAGGATTTAAACCAAACTCAATAGGATCAAGGGTACGAGGCTCGTCAGGTTGATCGGCAAATGGGATAATCTGAAGTGGTTGAGGCTCATCTGCAATCATTTCTTCCGAATCAACTGAATCAGTGCCTTGGTCATAATCCTCCTTGGCAGCAGACCCTACAAGGATACCTGTGTTAAAATTCATAACAACAGGAATAATTTCATATATCATACTAACACGGGTTCTATCTGCAATACCTGTGAGAGCCTCGTCTGCTACAACCGGGGAAGTTTCATGTGCTGCGCTAACAGGAATCACATCTGCCATGACCTGGGTAGTTTCATGCGCCTCTGGAACCACATCTGCCATGACCTGGGTAGTTTCATGTGCCTCAGGAACCGCGTCTGCCATGACGACAGGAACTCCACCAGGAGCCTCTTCTGCCATAATCGAGGAAGTTGACTGAACGGCCTCGTCTGCCATAACAAGAACAGCCTCGTCTGATACAGTAACTCCCAAAGCCTCGCCTGCCATAGCATCATCAGAATCAGTCCAATCAATAGGACTGTCCTTCGCAGCAACATCATCAGTAGATTTCAATGCCACTTCTTCCCTTGCCACAATGTTTTCATTCACCTCGGTCGTCCCTGCACCAACATCCACGACATCATCACCACCACTGACTTCCTGTAAGAGAAAAGAAAAAAGAGGTTCAGTCTCCTGGGAGGCAGACACGATGAGAGTTTTCAAAAAAAAAGAAAGGGAGAGGAAAATCTGATACTACCTCAATAACAATGGGAGCCCAATCCGAACCACCACCCTCATCACCTACTCTCCGCTTAGCCTAAACAAAAGATAAAAGAACATGTATAAACCCAAAATACTAAGCAGTACATGACCAACCAACCAATGATGCGAAAGGACCAGTAAGTATTTACCTGAGATTGGACTTGTTCTTCAGCAGCCTTCCTTTTACTCCTTGTACGGCCACATATGTTGCTAAGAGGAGTAAGAACAGCAGACTCTTTCTCAATCGGAGTGGCAGACCCCGCTGTAGGCGTGTCACCCGGAGAAGGAGGAGCAACCGCAGATTTCTGGGTAGGCTTGCTTTTAGCTTTCTTTACTGCTACGCTCTTACTCCTAGGCTGGCTTTTGGTCTTGGCAGAAGGAGAGGCAGATTTCTCCTGAATGGTAGGAGGCTCTGTCTCTTTCGGAGGAGAGGAAGTGTCTTCAGTAGGATTCACGGGTGGGTCAACGGCAGACTTCTTCCGAGACTTAGAAGTCCCTGCAGCAGACTTCTTCTTTTCCGAAGTGCCGGGAGCCATCAGGGGTCTGTCTCCCAATTCTGAAGGAGGAATCATGGACATGTCCATAGCCACCTTGGGACGTTTCGAGGGGGCCTTAGCCGCAGACTTAGGCTTCTGTTTCGCAGCTGCAGGGGAAGAAGTGCCTTTGCCAGAATCAATCTTTTTACTTCCTTTCCCCCTCTTTGAATCCAGCCTTAACCGCTCCTCCACCACCTTCACAGATTCTTTCCAGCCTGGGGGG